>JAWNPC010000307.1:0-107500 GCA_035045365.1 Drosophila leonis | reverse complement strand
AAAATTTATACAAATTCGAAAAAAGTGACAACATTTTGCTTTTATTGGCCATTAAAACGACTTAGCGACTTGGCGCATTGCTCGCCGTCCGCCAAACTGGGCGAGTTCACATGACACTTTGTATTTGTACCTTGCGCCCACTTTGCATGCCAGCCAATCGGGTGGTAAGCACTGTTTATGACAGGCTATTCGCAGTTTGGGTGTATGTGTTGCCAATTTATGTTCGATAAGCAGCGAAGAGATTTTTTAATGATACTCTATAGCTATATCTCACATGCATTGTGAATCATTTTGAATCTTGAATCATTTTGTTAGCTTGTAAACAGTTTTCTGATTTGCACTCTTTAGTAAGTCACACGAAAGTTAGCTGAAATTCGATTGGACATTATGTTTCTTCAGTTATTTTAGTAAACATATAGTATATGTTAAAGAATAATCACTATTATATTAAAATCAAATCAATTAAAAAAGCAATATACGACTATATCGTCAAATATTAGTTGGTGCAGATCAAAAGCGTAAATTATAGATTTGTGCCACATTCCGTCTGATCATTTAAAAAAGTTCGTAGTATAGTTTGCTCTCTAAACTAAGTGGTTCTTAATTATGAAAGTCAATTTTCAGAAGCTAAAAGGCAGTATCAAATAACCAAATTTACTAGACCTTCGGGTATGTTTGCATTTTTCTAAAATTTTTACTCAATTTTAGACAAAGTAAAATACAAACCAATTTTTTGTTTATTATGATAATAGATACACAAATTATAAAATTCTAAAGCCTAAACATTTGTGTTTATTTCATCTTTTATTTTATATTATATGTATACATATATAATAAATCAGGTAATATTTTTAAAGAACTATTTTATTTCGAAATTCATTCATTTGCTGAAAAGAAATACATAAAAGAATATTTTGTATGAACTCTGTCAATAGACTTTGAGTGATTAGATAACAAGTCCTATACTTGTTATCTAATGCTTAGCTGCACTACCCTATGAATTAGATAAAGAATCTATTACCGTGCAGTTAAATTTCAATTTCACAAATGAGTGAGAGAGGGAGCTGCTTATAGTTGTCTTTGCAAGAATATAGATACCATATATTAGAGTAGACCATACAAATATTTTTCATCAATCAAAGCTTGAAAATCTAACTAGTACCTAGACGACAAAGAAACGGAGATTTAAAACCTTTCAAATATTGTAGTATTTCGTACAAAAGTCTCTTCCATTTTGGCCAACTTAAAGCAACATGGAGATGCCTTGCCCCATCAAGAATCTTACGTTATGTTAAGTTATGTTATTATTTGCTGTTTAAAGTGATGCTCAAGCGGATGTTTCGCTAAGTGTGATGCCACCTTCTGGGCGAAATCTGTGATTGCTCATCAGCTTGGCAAACAATTTCTTGTGGCACATTTAACAATTTGCAGCGTCTAAGACAAAGCCGCCCCGAAAGGTGCGCCATTTAGTAGGCATCAGCAGAAAATACATGAAGCCAGCCCAAAAATTGAACGCAGCAAATGAGGCAGACGCGAAAGGAGTTTGAGCCAAATTGCTTATCGGTGGGAAAATGTTGCCGCAGCTACGGAAGAAAAATTTATTGAGCGGAAAATGTTGAATCGCTGCAGCAGCAGATGCCGACTGAAAGTGAAAATTTTTGCGTGTGACGTTGCAGGCGTCAAATCCATTAACCTGATATTTGCTGTACACACACTCAAACACACACACACACACACTATATATATATATATATATATATATAGATCGAAAGTGTAAGTGAAAGTGTTTTGTCTTCTGCTGCTGCGGCTGCTGCTTGTAAGCCCCTCCTCTTGCCACATTTCCTGTTGTTGTTTGTTTTGGGGCCCGGAAACATGATATTTTTACGTTTAGTTTGCAAAATTGAATAACACGTAAATGGGTGCGAGTGTGTGTGTGCATAAGTGTGTGTGTGTATATATATATATATATATATATATGTGTGTGTGTGTGTGTGAGTAGGCCGTAAATTAAGCTACCCTACGTAGGTCGAGCTAAATTACTTACATTACATTAACACGAGCTCTGGTGAGGACGTCGCTTATGAAACGCAGCTGTTGATAGCCATTGCCATTTGGCGAAGTTTATTGGCCCAGGCGATAAGGCAAAACCCCATTCGGGGGCACCACTTTAAAGAGCCGACTCTTTAAATATGTCGGCAGCAAATCAAATTAGTTGTCCCGCAGCAATACACGAATAGCAAATTACAAAAAATTACCTTTTGGCAGACAGTTGTACCCTTTTACGTTTTCCGTTTCTTTCTGTCTTTTTACATTTTTATGCTGCGCGGCTGGCAAAAACCAATTAGACGCATTTCTGATGGACACGCGCTCAATCATTCACATTGCTGTCAAGTTCTGTTGCAACTTCCAACCCCGGCGCCAATACACTCGCAACGTGCGGAGCATTTTGAAGTGCCAGTGCCAAATGCTGGCTGCCAAAAATAAAATACAATAACAACAACAGCAACAACAACTTAGAAAAAAATAGAATAGAATAAGCAACAAACTCATTAGAGCCCCAAAAAGACAAAAAAGGTGCGCGAAATTGTCTACGTTCATTTTTCAAGTATTAGCCGTTAGAGTCCGAGCCCATTAATAATGCCTAAAGCGTGAAAGGGTTAAGAAAAAAGTGAGTGAGGGGCTGGTGGGAGTGGTGGGGTTATGCTGCGCGTAGGCGCTTGTCTTGGCCATCTTTAATGGCCGCCAGCCAGCAGCAATTTACGCACTAATTGTTTGAAACGGCTCATCAATAGTTCAAAGGCCGCTATAAATGAAGCTCAGCTGTCGCCAAGGACTTGGATCATTTCAATTCAGATTCGCACAGGTTCCACTCCCTCGCCTCTTAATGGCGACGCGGCGAAAAGTTTCGCTCAAGTGCCTTCCGTTTGTCATAAAATGTGCTCGCTGGCCTCACGGCCACACAGCATATGAATCACAGCAATTGGACAGAGTTTAATGGCCAAACTTTGGCCATAGATGTAGCGACAAATGAGCGACTGCAAATGTGACTCGAGCTGTCTGTCTGTCACTGTCACAGTCGCAGTGGCAGTCACAGTCGCAGTCGCAGTCGCAGTCACAGTGTTTACAATTACAATTGGCCAATTGGCTCGCTTTCTTGGGTTTTGGCCAGCTTTTGTGTGACCCCAAACACGTTGCTGCAGCCACAAAGGCCGTTCCCCGACTGACGGCCCTGCGGCTAATGGCCGAGAGGCTGTATGCTCTCTGTTAGCCATAACAGTGCACAGCTGTTAACAGCCATTCTGCTGTTAATGAAATGTTATGCCCATTTCCCCATACGATATATGTATGTTAGTGAAATAGTCAATTGTGTTTATCATGCAAAATATTCGAAATAAATTTCGAAAAAATATAAATTACACTTTATAAAATAAAATGAGCAAGTAAGCAAAAAAATATATATAAATAAAAAATTGATTGAAAAATTGATACAATTTTTGTTATAAATAAACAAATAATTGTATTTAGATTTTGGTTGATTTTGTGGCTCTGCCTGCGCAATCTGCTCGCTGCTTTGATAATATTTTGATTAGGCCATTGAAATGTTGTCCACTATCAGCTTGTGCCAAGCAAGCTTATTTTCTGTCAAAACAGTTTAACTTAATAGAACCACAGAAGCTACGCAAACTTCAAGTACTTCGCAACATCAAACTGCCTATCAAAAATAAAAAAAAAAAACCTGCACTGATTAGATAGAGTATATATTCCTATTAAGTACTTGTATTTGTCACAGTTTTTATTGTTTGAGTGTGCAAATTTTAGAGTATTAAATTATTGATCGTAAATTATATATTATTTATTGTTGTAGGCCACTTAATGTTGTTTGAATGTTTTGGTGGCCGCGCTTAATATTTATGTCGCGAATTCTATTTAACTTTGAACAATGGCAAGCAAACTGCGAATGAATCATGTGCGATTCTACACAATGTGCAAAATACAACAATAATAATAACAATAATAATATGTTTCATTTGATAAATACCGGCATAAATCGCCTGTGCCACATACGTTGCCCATCGCTTAGCCGGGGGCGGCCATTGTATTAATTTGTCATCAAATTATGCGCAGCCTTCCATTTTGGAGACCATAAAAATGTTGTTTTTTCTCTTTTTATTTTAATAATATTTAGTGATTCGCTGGGAATTGTTGTTTATTGTCTGATCACGGCACCTGCTCGACGCCAATCAGAATGTGGTCTGCGGCAGACGTGGCAAACGTAAACAAAATGCCAAACAAATCAGAACTCGCCTGCCCCAAAGGTCGAGCTGCAACAAACTACGGGGGATTGGGATTGGGCATTTGCTTAGACGATCGCTAAAATTAGCGAACGGATGTTTTGACGCTACTTTGTTGATGCTAACCCACATCGCTTTTCAGTTCGTGTTGCTGTTGCTGTTGTTGTTGTTGTCAGCAGCTAATTAAAACATATTTCCTACGCATAACTTCCTCAGCAAAGCCAAAATCTGCATATATGAAGTCGTAAAACTGTGCTCAGCTTTTTGGCTCAGTGTGTGCTAATTTGCGTTCAGCATTTTTATGCGCGCAACATAGTTGCCCTAGGACAGGCGCTGGCCATCTCAGATCTAGATCGTAAAGCCGCCTGACATTAAAAAAAAGTACAACAAATAAAATAGAAATTCTTCACATAAAAAAAAAAACTGAGTCACAAATGCCACAAGGCAATTTGTCAACAATGTTGTCATATTACCTTGATACAAATTTTTTATTATCTTTTTTTTCAGTTTCTCTTGTTCGGCGTTTTAAAAAGTCGCTGTCAGTCATTGTCATATTAACTGCAGATGATTTATCTGGCTGACAAATATTATTAAATTATTATGTATTTCGAGACTTGAGCGGAGAGCCAGAATGAAAAGCCATGCAAATAACTTTGCCAAATGCTGCCAAACGCTCACCGGGGAGCAATTTGTTTTTCAAAACCAGAACTACCTATAGACCCGCTTAGCTGCCTCTTCCACTCCTGCCACCCCTTCCGCTCCTTGCTCCCCTGATCATCACGTGACAGCACTGACAACCAACCCCTGGCGAATCAAAGCGTTGTGTGTGGCTTGTAATAAAATGCAAAAGAAATAGTCGAGGGAAAACAAGAAAGAGTGATTTTGTGGGGAGTGCTTGACTAGCGGATACCGTGTACTAATTGAACTTCAAAAATATTATCTTTACATACATAAATAAATTCACTGAAAATTACTTAGAAGTCTATAAAACAGATATACCTTATTAGCAAGGTGCTTATTTACAGATCTTCAAGAATCTGATATCTCTAATTCGATACTTTCCAAGAAATGGACATTAAAAGCTTAACTAATATCGGTATTTGTCGAAATCTGCTCTAGCAATGCTAGTTCTATAACATATATGGCCAAGTTGTCTAGCATACCCACTTTATACAGGGTATGCAAACGAGAAAAAAAATAAGGAAAAGAGACAGAGTGAAAAAGGTAGGCGATGGCCTGAGCACTTGTTTATATCTATGTAAAATTCGCAATGAAGTGGAGCGAAACTGGCACAGCAAACACACAAAGAGCAGTGCGAGGGGAGTGCTTGAGTGGGACGTGGAAGAGTGGGGCGGGGGCTGTCTAGTTGGGGGTATGTCAAATTGGCGCAGCAGCGCAAATAAAGCAATTTGTATTCAAAATATGAAAGCCAGGGAAGCAACTGTGACGCTGACTTTCAACCCAACAACAACAACAACAACCGCAGCAACAAGCCAGTGTCTCTTTGTCACCCTTGGGCGAGCAGCCCCCTTCCCCAGGGGGTGACCAAATTTCATTTTTATGCGGTTTGCAAATAATTTTTCTGTGCGCTAGCAAATTTCTTTAAAAATATTTCTCAACGACGACTGGCGACTGGCGCCAGCGCAAATACGTCCAAGGCGATAAGAAATATTTCCCGATAGTTTGACATGTGTACGGCAAACCCAAGAAGTTGCGTATGCGCCGCGTTGTCAGCGCCAGCTGCTTGAAATTAGCATAATGAAGCAGCGCCGTGTCTCAAGGTCTGCTGTGCGTGTTTTGCGGCTCATTAGCTGGCAAATTAATGCCGACTCCTTCAGCAGGTGCCCCCGCACCCAGCAGCGCCTGCAATGCCCACGAAAGTATGCAACACTTTGTGTAATAAATTAGCGAGCCATGTGTGTGTGTGTGTGTGTGTGTGTGTGTATGTGTGAGGTAGTATATTTTAGTTGATTTGTGACTCAATTAAAGTCAACGACAGCCGTGGCAGGAAGGTGCTTGCAACATCGTATTAGCAGCATTTAGTCAGTGCACTCGACACTCAACTCTCAACACTCGACACTCGACACTCGACGGACCCAAGTGGCTTTTGGGGTCGGCTGCCGTTGACCGCATGCAAGTTTTGGGCGCAGCTCCAGTGCAGGCATGCATTTCATGTGTGTGTATGTGCATGTTTGTATGTGTGTGTGTGTGTGTGTGTGTTTGTGCACCGCTTGCAGAGCTAATTAAAGCGGTTAGCCCAAATGCCACATAATGAGGCGCACAAATGCTGCCAAACACCGTTAACACTGCCCGTCATTTGTCAACGTACGTGTGTGTGTATGCAGAACAGACTGTATGTTGAAAGCTGTTGAAAGCAACTAATTGGCTGCGAAGTAGCTTACAATTAGGCCTGTGCGTGTGCGACAATTGAAATTAGCTTTGCAGCCAAAATGGCTAAGCAGAAGGCCTTAAAGCTGGCATTGGCTTGCTCGCGCCAGACTTTAAGCCAACTGACAAATGTGTCAAACGACATGTTCACATATGTTACACGTCGATAATATCGAGAACACAAGCAAAAAAGAGAGCAAAAAAAGTACGCACGTCCTGTGAAGCGAATCGCAGACACGCAAAACTTTGCTGCTGGGCAAGGACTAAACTTTTGGCAATGTGCTGGACACACTGCAGTGTCACCTTTTCAATAAACTGCGCCAAACGATGAGCCAAAGCCGTGGCAAAAAAAAGAAGTATTAATCCCCAATCGTTTGCCAAGCACGCCAAGGATGCGGATGCGCATCCAATCGCCGGCTGCACACAAAGTCACGGGACAGACAAAACGGACAAAACGGGCAACAGCTGTCGGTGTCGACCTTTGCCCATGTCCGAGAGCAAAAACAAAAGCTTCAGAATGCCAATGGTCAGCAGAAATGCGCATAACTTCGAAAAGTTCCATACACACGCACACACCTACACACACACACACACACACACACATACACACTCACACATGCCGACAGACGGTCGAGACAGTAGCTACCTATAGATAAACGCACAAGTACAAACACAAGCCTGGACATACCTTCGATTGGCGGCATACTGCGTCTGCTGCTGCATAGACAGCTCTGCCTGCCTGCAGTGCTAATGTTCGCACATTCTCACCAGTGCGGAGTGAGAGAGAGAGAGAGAGTGGGAGTGGGTGCTACAACTTATGACAGGCTAACAAGTGTTTCGCCTGGCCAATGATTTAGGATCAGGCCAGCGGCCAGTGTTGAGTAACTTATGGCCAAAGCTGAGCCAGCAAACAGCTGCCTATTAGCTGTCGAACTAATATGCTGCAGCAAGTTCTTCATATTTACACAGATTTTAGTCATTACTAAAAAAATAATAAGTTAATTGGAATATAAATCGTTGGATATTTGTGAAATGTGCATATGCAGCTTGATGCATCTTGCTGTTTATCTTAGCATAAGTTTAAGATGATTATTTAGGTTAAAGTTTGAATCTAAAACAAAACTTGATCATATGCATAGTAGGCTTTGTATATATGATATATTTATATTTGGGTTAAAGGTGAAATCTAACATAAAGTTAATTTATTGCAATATAAAAATATCATAAACCATGTGAATAGGCTGAATTTCAAGATGCAAACTGTAAACCGAATCATGTCAGATAAATATATATATATATATATATATATATATATATGTATATATACTTGTTACATTGCTTTGCCTATGACTCTACCCCCACATCCAAAGCAATACCAAGATTCGGCTAAACCAAATTACCTGTTTACAGCAATGTAAAAAGACCTGCCCCCTCTCTTTGCTTGTTTCCTCTCCCACCACACGGATTACCAAAATTTCTTGGCAAACTTTTTAATGTGAACCACTAAAAGCGGCACATTAAATTATTATCTGTTAGATTATGAAATTTTTAACAGCAGGTAATAATCGTAGAGCAGAACGCGCAGCCAGGGATGGGACCAAATGAAAGACAAACATTGGGATTGAGCCAAAGCGAAATGGCGCGAGGTGGGGTGTTGCGAGGCGGGGCGGCGCAAGCTTCGTTGCGCAACTTGAAACGGCATAAATGAGAATGAGTACGGGGGAAAGGCTGTTTGAAGAGGGGGTTACACGCCTGAAACGGTAACAGCCGCAACTTCTTCAGCTTTGTGCCTGTAACTGAGGTAATTCAAAAGTTTGTGGCAAGGCGTCGCTACTCGCAACACATTACGGCTAAGTGCCGCAGCCGCAGCCGCAGCCACAGACTTGCCTCAACTCCACTCCACACACTCCAGCGCCCGCGCTGAGCATCTTTGGCAATGACAGTCAAAAGTATTTACTTCCAGACACTCGTAATGCCCCACCAGCAACAATTAACTCTTGTCGAGTGGTTCGCATTTCACGGAGAAAAAATTTGCTGTGCGTCTGTGCAGCCGAACAAAAAAAAGTGCGACAAAAATTTTGACATTTCTTTGCGGCAATTGGAAAATTGCTTTTGCGTACGTGTGCAATTGTTGTTTTTCCGGTCTGCTTTTTGCCTGTTTCTATACCCTGTATTAATTGAGAACAGTTAGAAATGGGTATAAAGATCGTGTGAAATAGTATGAAGAAAACATCAGAAATTTATAAAATTACGAAATATTTTTGCTCAGCCGAGTTCTATGTTAGCTTTTGCCTCTGTTCGTCCAATTGTGTCAGTGCCATGAGTCTGCAAGATGGCATGGATCTAAATCAGATTGTGGTTGCGACCATATCTCAAGAACTATACAGGGTAATCGACTCCAAACATGACATATAAAGATTGTAAAAAAGACGAACAAAATTGATATGTTCCTAAATTCGGTCGACTTTCAACTTAATTCAATTTCAAATTTAATTTCATGAAGACAAAGTTTTTTTTAACTAATCATTTCTTGTAGTTGCAGTTAGTAATATGTGAGTAATTATGATTTTTGGCTAGTTCTAATACCTGTAACAGCAATTGCAATGAGTATCATCGAGTCGCACATTCACTGCTAAGTATACTCTTTGGTAGCATTTTTTTCCATTTTTGTTGTTGTTTTTTTCGCCGCCTGCCATTTCTTATCACGTGTCATTGGGCTTGGTTCTTGGACAAAAGCAAATAAAACGCTGACATGTTGCAGAGGCGGAGCCGAGCAATTTGCAGTGTGCACAGGACATAGATGCGGCCAGCACTGTGACTCCCATGCACGACCAATACCGCAAATGAACGGCCGTTGACTAACCGATGCTCTACTGTGACCAGGAGGCTAGGAGAGTGAGGGGGCTGGCTGTGCGTATATGCAACATTGACATGAAGTTAATGGATGTTTTATGACCGACTAACTTCCCCAGCGATAAATCGCTTTTCCATGAGCCAGTAAATTGCGATTTGATTGTTTCTGTTGAACATGCAAACCACTGCCATTTTTGTCCAATGCCCGTTGCTGTTGTTTTCATCGTTTTTCACTGCGAAAATGAACGTGAAAAGTGAACGAGCCAAAGGTTAGTCCACATTGGCTTTGCCATCTAATCTTTTTAGGCAAACTTAAAGCGCAACTCGACTCGATTTCATCGATTTGCTGTTGAACTCTTATGCGATTCGTCACACGTTGCCAGCCCCATTTTCATGGCAATCAGCCCCAAACCCTGGCGAGAATCCCCAATTCAAATCTCATACTCCCACTCAGATATGATGAGCATGTTGCAAAACTAACACAAAACCAAATATCATATAAATCAAAGTTCTTGCGTATCCCACAAATTTATGAAAATTTATGCACTCACTCGGCCCTGCCCGCTCCCTCGCAGCTCTGTTGTCCAGCTTTGTGTGTGTTGACCCTCTTTGCTTTACCTTTTGTTGTGCTACATGCAACACACATACACACACAAGCATGTCAAGTGGCTCGCAAATTTATACAACTTTTGGCTTTTGTTGTTCTGCGGGTGGACCACAAAAATTCATATGATAATGCGGCTATTCACGATTTTGTATTTGTTTCCATCTTGTTGATTTTTGCAGATTTCCACGCTTTGACATTTTCTTTTCATAGGTAAATTTTCAGTTGATTTATGAGCTGGAATCACTTCAAGCAACACTCAAGGCACGTAAAGTGGCTTTAAGTGCACTGAGGGACAGAGAAAGAGAAAGAGAGAGAGAAAGGAACTTCAATCTGGCTTTATCTATCGTTTGCACTGTCCACTCTAATCGCCATTTCAACATCAATTTATTTGCTATTAATCCTTCACCTTTTTATTGTTGTAACATGTGTGCCCTGGTCGTGGTCCTGGAGTAGCCCTTGCCCTGGTGTTGCCTACAGTTGCTGCTATGAACTTCATCCTAAGTAGTCCCCAGTGTCTTCTGCCATTATATTTGCTCTGTCCAGGCAATTAGATGTTTGCGTTTGTCTGTCCAGCTGCGATTGTTGTTTTTACCGATGCCATGGAGGTGAAATGAGTTGCCGGCTATTGGCAATCGATTTCGGGTTACGCCCTGCCCTTCGAGACCTGCTCTCCACGCACAGCTGCGTGTGGGATGCTGGGGCATGTCGCTTTAATCTCGCTGCTTGTTTGACAAGCTCTTAACACTAATTGAGGATATGTGAAGGAATCACCAAAAGCTGCCTTTGTAGACAACTTCTTTTGACTCCATAATGATGCCGCTGCACAGCTCTATTACACATTACACGCGACTTCAAAGGCGCGTGATTTTCGAACGAGTTGCAAGATGCTAAACGAGCCATTTCTTTTTCTGTGTGGCCTGCGTGCTTTTTGATAAATCAGTTCAATATTGCTAGCTCTGAAGAGCTCTGTCAATAGCATGTAAGTTGAGTTTAATAATATTTTCAATAGTTTCGACCTTTTGAAGTTCGTTAAAGTTAGAATTATGGATGTTCGGCTAATTTCCTTATAGAGAACTCAATGCATCATCGAAGAAGGATTCGTTGAGCTCATAAAGCATTCAATATCGGCTGTGCACTCGATACATATATGTTTTTCTATATCTTTCAAGTCTTTTAGTCTTTTACAAAAAGAAAGATTACATAACTTAAAAAATCTACAGACTACATTTTGTTTATTATGTGATAATACAATTTTGATCTACTACAACTTAGACTGCCTTGCAAAAATTTAGATTTCGTTGGGCTCTTGTTAGCGTAGAAGGCGACTCGCAGTCGTTTACTTTGAAACTTATTGCGCCTGGCATATAAATTGGCTTTGTGAACTTTATGAACTCACGCGGGATTAACTTGTACCTTTGATTGAATTTCTTTTTGCGTTCTGTTCGAGCTGAACTTTGCGCCGCATCCTCCCCAAGCTGAATCCGATAAAAAGGCGAACGCAACAGAGGAAGACAGGAACATAGGAATGCTCTTGCTGGCCATGGCAGCTGACTGTCTGTGGCTGGAAACAGCTGCCAGACGCCAAGCCAAGGCGAGTCAAGTTTGTCCGAGGTAGTCTCAATCTCAGCGGCTGGAATTAGGCGTTTCCGTTCAAGTGGTCCACGGCTGCGGGTCCACGGCGCAGTCTAACAATTTGAAAATTTATGCTACCCATCGGCAAGCGGCTGCTGATTTTTGATTGTGCAACTGGGAGCCACTGTGGCGTCTACCTTTTTGGACGCGCTTAAGTGGCTGCGTGGCACAATTGGTCTGGGACTTGTTTCAATTAAGGCGCATTACAATCTCTCTCTCTCTCTCTCGCTGTAGCGGCGGGCTGGGCTCTACCTTCGATTGGCTGCGAAAGTTTTTATGGTTTTCTGGCGAGATTCTATTATAAAGTTTGGGTGAGACCAGCGGGCGTGGCTGAGGGGGACGACCAAGGTATAAATAGTTTTTTCGCTACGCGAAAACCAAGAAAAGTAATTAAAATTCAAATAGCAGACAAACATTTACATTAACATTTGCCTCTGGCATTGGAGCACAGAAATACTATTATATATATATATATATATATGTGTGTATGTGTGTGTCTGCGTGGGTATCTAGGTATGGGCTCTATCAGTTACTCGACTCGGCTTTAAGTTGAAGTTGATGTCGTCGCTTTATTAAGCGACCCTCTGTGCCACTCTGGGCTACGCTTTTGTTTGGCCTGGCGCCAGTCTGGCGCGCGACGCCACAAAGTATGCTATACTTTTGTGCTCTAGGTAAAAATCAGGCGTGTCTGCTGCGTGTGCGTGTGTGTGTGTACGTATGTGAGTGAATGAGTGATGACTCTTGGCGTGTGCTGCGTAGTTGCAGACAATGTCGGCATGATTATACTGGCACTCGCACCCGTTTCTCAACTCTCCACTTACACACAAACACACACACACACACATGACAATGGCAAGCGAGATTATTAATATTGTATTTAATATGTGTGTATGCCGGAGACATTTCATTATTTGCCCTGCTTCCAATCATAAATGAAAAGTGTCTGCAGCTAAAGACCTGTACCGCATGGCACAACTCGAAGCCTTTAAGATGTAAAAACTCTTGACATATATATTTACAGGTAGCTTGATTTTAAAATTACATCAATTAATTAAGCGACTTTAAGTAGTGTTTTGAGTGGTTCATGATATTTTGTAAACTTACAAAAAATTGTAACTTTTGTCAGAAACATATGAAGAACATTATTTAAGCAATATTTTCAGGTATTTTTGCTGCTGTTCGTGGGTTGTTCACTGCCTCGCAGCACTTCCTACACTATCAGCTCTCAACTTATTTAACAATACTATATGTATAGTTACTAGCAAAGGCTATACTTTGATTGGTTTTGCATATGGTGTAAGTTCATTTCATAGATTTATAAAGCATCAGATTACAACTTCTTTATAAATTCTTTATGGCTTCTTTTTGCTTGCTGAATCATGTGTTCTATGTTGGCTATATTTTGATGACTTTTTGCGTTCGTTCTATGTTGGCTATATTTTGATGTACTTTTTGCTAAGGGCTTTTCAATTACATTCAGCTATCAAAGCTGCTTTACATAGTCTCATGTGAACCGCATTCATTTCAAATAATGTGCGCATAATCACAGCAGATATTAAATCTCAGTGATCACGCCCCAACAAAAAAATAAAGAAAGCTCACTCACACACATACACACACACTCACAGAGATAGAAAGCAGGTTCATCTACTCATATTTCATTTCATAAAAATTCAATATCAAAGCAATGCAAACGTAGCCCGCCCTCTCAAAGCTCACAGCATGCTGGACAATCTGCAATGGCAAAGCGCATAGAGTTCTCTTTACAAGCACATAGCCTCTATGTATACGTATGTGTCTCTGTGTCTCTATGTATTTGTGTGCAGATCCACGTTCACGTATGCAGAGCACGCGTTGATAACGTAAAGTACGACGCGCCACCAACAGCGCGCCATGGACATAATTAATTTGGATCCTTTTTTTTACCACTTTTTTACTTCGCCCAGCAACTGGCCAGCAATTTGTTGCTGTTTGCTGTTTTGTGGTGTGCGTGGGTGTTTGCGTGTGTTCGTCTTTTTTTTTTGCGTTACTTTTGTGTGCAACCAAAAATTAATCAAGTGCTAGTTACTCAGTGCGCGCAGTTTTTAATTAAAGCAGCGCACAGCATCAAAGCAAACTTTGCTTTAGAATTATTTTGTGGCATTTCGTTCTTCATATGTTATTTCGATTTGTGGCCCATTTTAAAGCTTTAAGCCACTGTGGCTGACAGTTTAAAGCAGAGCTGAGGTGTTGCTATAGTGCCGCCGGCGATGCTAGGCGAGACGGGCGACGAGTGCGAAATAATAATACAAACCAATTTCATGCTGAATTAAGCAGGGGCTGAGAATGTGGAGCGGAGTGGAGCAGCGGCAACAACAATAGTTGAAGTGTCCTGTCAACAGGCACCAATTACAACAACAACAACAAGACACAAAGGCCGCACGTGCATTGCGCTTTTTGTTAGACAGGCGGACGCAGCCAGCGAAAGGCAAGGGGCATGGCCCACACACTTGGCCTTGGGCAATTTTTAAGAAAACTTTTGTTGGCGCTGAATTATCACACGTAGTACTGCAACTGTGTGTGTGAGAGTCTGTGCATCACCTAAGGCACACCTCGCCAGCAAATGAAAGTACGAGCAGAGTCACAGCAACGTGTCTCGCATAATTTACTGCAAGTGCACAACAATAGCGAGCCTCACCCGCCCCCTCAAGCATTAGCTCTAGTTGCAGCGTGAAATATTAGAAATTAAAAAACACATGACAAGCGTCGCGGGGGCACTTTGATTTGTCTGCCAGCCACAGACACAGACAGGCGCTAACAATGCCAGCCGCCCACGCCTCGCATCGCACTTTTAATAACTCAAAGTCAAACACAACCAGAACAACTGCCAGGACATTCAGTCTATTGCTAGGGTGTTTCCATAAATTAGAAAACACCTGTTTTTAGCGACGCTGTCAACAGCTGCCTGACCCGCTTCATCCCCCTCCTCGGCCAACGCGTAATGAAAATAAGCACAATATTATGCCGACTATATAATTTGTGCTGGGCTGGTGTCCCTGTCTGCCCTCTGATCCCTGTCCGCTCCTACCTATGTGTGTGACTGTGTGTGTGTATCTGTGTGTAATTTATGTTCTTTATACTCTGTTCTTGAACTGAAAAGATGTTTATTAGTTTTGCATAACCTACGCTCTTCTGGCCAGTTGAGCTCCATTTCTTTGCATGAACAAGATAGAAGCTTGAAACTTGGAATATGTACTACTATTTCTATAGTTCCGCAGTTAGGTAAAGTGTTGATTTGATATGTGGTGTGATTTATATGTCAATCTTTATCAACCTCGATCGGCGATAAAACCCAACCTTTCTGGGCAAAGCTGCAACTTCAAATCAAAGGCAAGTCTTTCCAGGCACAACTTGAAGATTAAGTTTGAATATTCTACAATCTCTGAGCGAGTATTAAGCAGTCGCTTTCAGCCGCCTGCAGCATACTCACTTGCACGTTTTTTGCTGCTACTTGGCCGCATTTCGCGGTTTTTTATTGCTTCGTGTTGGCGCGGTTCAGGCTGGGGCCAGAAGGCCGCGCCGTGCTGGCCATAATGTCGTCATGACAGACGCGGCCATAAAAGATAATTATGATTCCGGTAATAGGTTTTATTTTCGCGTGTACCTCTTTTGTTCATGTGCCCCCCACTCGCCGCTGCTCCCCTGCTCCTCGTCGTCCAATATTCTGCTCATTGCCAAAAACTGACGCCATGTTTGTGCCTGTTGTTGTGGCTGGAGCTGGCACAAAGGTCGGCTAGTGCCTTTACCCTCCTCCCCACTGCCCTTGGTTGGATCTGTGCGTCGACATTCGTTTTGCGGGCGACCGACGTGGCATAGAAATTATGCGCATTATACGCGCCGCGCTTCAGCGCCTTGCTAAAAAATTATATCCGCGGCATAAAAAACGCACCGCTTTATGCCTTTGATAAATTGCGAGCGGTTTAAGTTCTATGTGTGTCTGTGTGTGTGCGTGTGTGTTAGTGTGTTAGTGTGTGTGTTACATTTTTAATTAGCAGAATTAGCAGCAGAAGCGAAGCTGGGGCTTGGGGTGTTTGCTTGAGATTGGCAAACTGTGTTGCAGCAAATCAATGCCGTGTTTGTTGCTGTCGCCATTCTAATGAAGTTGTCAACCTTATGAAGATTAATGCCGCTTTCACCGTTTCAATTAGATCGGGAAAAACTTTCGCTTAACAAAGAGTAATTGTGCGAACATGATAATTGTGTTAAGAGCGCAAATGCAAATGCAAATTGAGCTAGTGTCGAGGGCGAATGTGATTAATGGGCGTCCAGCAGTTGACCCAGTTTCAATTAAACTCCTCGAAAAGGATACGTATCGAAAATCAAACAGAGAGGCGAACGCGGAAATGACAGCCGTTGACGTCTAATGGAAAACGTGTGCGGGCATAAAAATGGCCGCTAAGAAAATGCATAAAAATTGTGCGAAAGCAAACAGGACAGACAAACAGACAGACAGGACACACACACACATGATGGCGCTCATGTGCGAAAGGACATGCAAGGACAAACGGAAGTCACATACGCAAACTTCGCTTATCGTCCAAGACACAAAGTTACTTTTGCACCCAAAGTCCATAAAATATTTTTTATACAGCTGCAGCAGATCGAGGCACAGGATACAGCTCCAGCTGGCACATACCTACACGTAAAAGGAGCAGAGCGTCCTCGAGGGTTGTTGGCGTTGGACTTGGCGAATGCCAAATTGTTTACACAAGTCATAAGCATTTTTTAGCGTGCCCTGGCCACATTTACTTGGACGTCTGTTTGCCAGCGCTAAAGCGTTTCGCATTTGCATAAACCTAGCCAGCAAGCAGGATAACCCATTATGCTCACACAAAGAGAAAGAGACAGAGAGAGAGAGAGAGAGAACTTTTGACAACTGCAATAATCATAACTGCAGCGCTCGACATTGATTTCTAATGCGAAGATTGTGGCATAAAGATTCGCGTGGCCAACGCCAGGCGCCATTAATGGCTTTGTCTTACAAGTCGTTCTAAGTCCTGTTCCAGCATTTCCACTTGATTTGAATTCGCCAACGAGCCCATAAACCAACTAAAGTTTCAACTGCCAGCCCAAAGACAAAAAAAAAGAAGAACAAAACGTCGTAACTTAAGCGCTTTAGTTTTACGGCCCCGCGCAGAGCACAGTGGGTCATCAAACAAAATGCTGAGGCATGATTGAAATTGATATGGCTTCAAAAGGTGCTGCTGCGCCTACAACCACCATTACACCACTCAGAAATTATGCCTCAAGTGGTGCATAGTCCAGTTTTGTGTGTTTAGGTGTACAATGTTTGCGTTCAGCCCGAAAACGACGAACCCCCCCAAAGACAGCTTTCAAATATCAGGTTCAAAAGGCAGTTCCAGAAATCAATATCTATAGTAATTCGGCTTTTGTTGAACAACAGAATTTTATTGAATCTGTTTACAGCTTTTGAAACATAGAATCTTGAATCAATTATAAATGGAATATAATTTCTATTACTACAATTTCTGTTGATTCAAAATATTTAAATTCTGAGTTCAATACGTTTAGCGGGCTTGATATATCCTGTTCAGGGTATGAGAACAATTTTAATTTCATGATTAATATAGCAATAATATTTATGAAGTGTACAAAAACAAATATATTACTAACAACCACAAAACTAGAAACAAATTCGGAAAAAAATAAAGCTAATTTATAATTTAATTAAAGTTTTTCAATTGATTAAACTTAATTTATAAAAATTAATAAAGTAAAAGGACAATTTTTTCTTTTAAATAAAATAATAATAAGTTTGAATTTTATTAACAGACTCTTATAAAATCTAAAAATTGGACTGCCGTTTTACGGAATGTCACATATGACATCTAATCGATGTCTGAGACTAAATAAATAATCTCTGTGGTTTTTTCGCATTTTAGGTTTAGGTTAAGCGACAGTTTGTACCGTGACATGTTTGCCCGTCGTCGCGGCTGTCCATGTCGCTGTTGTCGCTTATTTCGATCCACATTTTCGATTGCTTGCAGATGATTGATGACACTTAATTGATGAACATCGGGCGGGGATTTGATGAAGCTTAACAAAAGGCGACTTAACGTAAACATTTGCACTTGGCCCAGACGAACGCCGGGCTTTAAGTGCTGCTGGTCAACAGCTTTCGGCTTAAATCTGGTCAGCAAGCAGCAGTAAAGGCAGTCGCACAGTTGGTAACCACGAGACATTTTCCAGGTCACAGGTGCTTTTGTTGTCCGCATTAGATTTGCCTCTGACATTTGCCCACACAAATCTCTGCATCTGTATGTGTGTGTGTGTGTGTGTGTGTGTGCGGGAGGGGGGGTTTGGCCTTTTTGTTTGGCAAAAGTCTGCCCATTTGGCTGTAAAATTTATTTCATTTGACCGCCCTCCGTTGCTCTCCGTGTCCACTACACGCGTGACGCTGACAGTTTTATGGCAAAGTTAAGCCGATATCAACGGCAGGACACATGCCGCTGCAGGATGACAACTGCTGGCAGCGCAGCCAACACCCAACCACACGGCCCCATAAAAGTGCAAAATTTAAAGCCCTTTCCGGTCATACCTTTGCACAACAAGTGGGTGGAGCACCCGGCGCCTTGCTTTGTATGTAACTGTGTATGCGTGTGTGTGTGTGCAGCTATTTTGTATACAAAAAGGTTTTTAGGTTTTCCACAAAGCCTTTCAATGAAATCATTCATGGTTAAAGCAGATAACAGATTGTCACATTCCTGTCCAAAGGTCCCTAACTGAGCGCGTCAATGGACTTTAATGGAGAAGAATATTTTATAACATTTCGCCAATGGTAATTGAAAAGCTAAAGGGATTAGAAGTGAGTTTATATACATTCATATATGTACATCAATACTATTCATAAAGGATCGTTTAAACAAACTTGTTTGATTCAATAATCGTTGATTGAAATATGTTGCAGACAGACGAAGAACTCTTCTTATAGATCAAATATGCTCAATTTGAATAGAGTTTTTTTTATGTAAGCATTACAATTGTTTTTATATATTCGAATATATAGTGGATCGATCTGTTTGCTTCTTCTGTGATTGCAGACCAACCCAGCTTGGTAACTACGAGATCGACTTGCCTAGAAAGAGAGTTAGAGAAGACTGTCCAAGGAAACCAACTTTATATTATTGAATACGTTTTTTTCTTTTCCTTATATATCTGAGTCCCCTATGCAAATGTTAGTATTTTTGAAATACACGGATCATACAGTATAAAATCAGAGCTTTATCTAAAACATATTTACAGATACATTTGAAATATTAGTCGGTACGCACATAATTTGATTCGTATAAAGGACATATAAAAAAAAATATATAAATAGTGTCGATTGGTAGGTAGGTAGGTTCTCAGTACTAAAATATTAGATTTCAATGCGGTTGTTCGAGCAAAAGTCGTGAAACCATGCGTGTTTCTCAAGTTTTGTTTGCACATATTCACCCAAGACGTAGATATGTACTGCCACATACTGGGAGTCTTCCCCTTCTGTCAATGCCGTGTTAACTGCTGTTAGCTTGACATCAATTAGAATAGTTGCATGCAGCAAGTAGAGAATGCCACAGGCTAATGAGGCAACGGATTGATAAAGCATAAATTGCCCGAAAGGATGAACGGGCTTAGACGTTTCATAGACACCCTCCACGGGCTCCTTCCCACTGTACATCAAGTGGAAGTCACGCTCCGCATCCCACATCGTTAGAATGGAAATCGATGTAAATCCTATCGAAGCGAAGCAGGATTTAAATATTTCCATGCCAATGGTGGGATTGTGGCCCGAACAGATATTGATGCTCTGAAAGAGTGTGATCACCATGAACACGTAAAAGGTCACCAAGTAAATAAAGAAAAGGATATGCCTATCCCAGCTTAACATATACAAATCTACAGACATAAATCCCTTTATGTGATAAGCCAAACAAAACATGTTAAAGATCGTCTCCAGCGTATAAAATACAAACGATACTGGTCGCAATGTAGTCGTCGATGACGTCGCCGATAATGTTTGACCATAAATTTCGGTGCTAACTATGACCATTTCTGCAGTACCACGGATAATTTGGGAATACTTTCTGTGTCTTTCTGCACAAATTTAAATAAACAAACAAATTGTGTTAGTTGAATTTTGACAGGCACTTGACTCAAATGTCACGCCCTTCGAACTCCACTCTTCATCCTTATTCTCCGTAAATGCAGCTCTAAGCCTTGAGCTTGCACAGCACGAGTTACAAGAATATCTAAAATTTCTGCTGTTCTGCTCATGAAACGGAAGAGCCAATAAAGGCATGATTAAGTTGTGAAAGGTCTAGGTATATATATACATTCGATATACATAGATGTCTTAGCTACAAAAGTCAAACATATACAAAAACTTAGCTAAGAGTCTCGTTCTCTCCTGAGATCATGTGCTACGCTTTTCGGATCAAGTGAGATATTCATGCAAGCTTCTAATAAAAAAATAAGAAATTATTTTAGTCTATGGAAACGGTGACTGATCAAGAGTTTATCTTCCATCTATCTTTACCCACAGAAAAGTCAAATAAAAATGGTTCTCTTATCAAAGAATTTTAATATGTGGGATAACATTCTATCAAAATTCGTTTCTATGAATGACCGGTTTTCATTAAACGCAGAGTTAATTGATAACTAGAATAGAAAGAAGAAACCTTCAGTGACACACTGAGCCATGCGCTATTCAATAGTCAAGCGTGATTTTCTAAAATTCAATTGATATGTAGACGTCTACAGATAAGCTTATGAAGCAGTTAAAGACTCTTATATTCCGCTTTGCACGCCTGCTTAGCGCTTTAGCTGCATAAGCAAAAAGAAATAAAATAAAAACAAACAATAAAAATGCTGTGTCTTATAAACAATGCGCGTGACAAATCAACCGGTCAACAAATTTAAAATGCACAGTGGAAATGCGAGAAGTTTTTTCCAGAGAAAATACACATTTTTAGGGTTTAATATAACATATAAATATACAAGTATATATAAAATATATATTCACACACGAGATTCATTTTCATATTGCATATATTCAATATGTTCAAGTGAATATCGCCAGAGTATATCAAACACATTTGCACAGTCATATTCTGGCCATATGTATAGAATCATTTTTTGTGTCTACGTGCTCCACCGTACATGAGTGATTCGTTACTGCTTTTAATTAACGGTTGCGCGGCACGCTATCAACTCGTTTAGTCGCATCGAATTGCTTATCAATCGGGGAAACGAATAGTAATAATGGCAAGTAGCACGACGATTCTTTTGGTGTGTGGTAAACGTTTTTGCCCATCTACGAGTATTTTTAAACATTTATCTCGCGCCAACGTCAACTTTGCGGCGTATACTCGAAATCGGTGACAGTTGGACCTGGCCCATTGGCACCGCAAGATGGCCGCAGAAAAAGTGCATTTGCCGTTATGGAAGCTACTCTGGCTCTTTCTGGCCGCAGTTCTGCTGCGGGCCATGGTTGATGGCCAAAGTGTGAAGAATGAACATAGTCATTCCACCTCGGTAGCCGGCATGGTGCATCTGCTGCAACTGGAGGCCGACCTCACCGATAACCTCAGCAACTACGCCGACGAGCTGGAACAGAAGCTGAATGTAGTGCGCAGGTTGGTTAACATAGAGTTAGTTACATAGATCGTAGATCGAGCTCTATAAATTGAAGATATACCCCAGCTTTGTTAAGCAAATGCGTAAGGAGAGCAACAAGGCTATGGACGATACGGTTCAGTATCTGTCGAATCCGCTGAATGCATTTTCTCTTATACGCCGCATGCACCAGGACTGGATACGCTGGCAGCAGTACATGGAGCAACCGGTGGGCCAGCAACAAGTGAACTATGTGCAGCTGAAGCGCGAGGAGTTGCCTAGCAGCACGGATCTCGAAGAGGCATGCGCTGCTTTTTATCGCATACTCGTTACCTACGACCTGAACGTCTCCGACATGGTTCAAGGGCTGCTGAATGGCAAGAAGTACAAGTACGTAGCTTGCCAAAAAAAAAAAAAAAAAAAACCCATTTAGAGCACTATAATCAATGGACTTTACAGTGTCAGTCTGAATGCGCTGGACAGTTATGCCTTGGGCAACTACCACTTTGATCAGCAGAACTTTGGCTATGCCAGCCAATGGATCTTCCAGGCCACCCACTGGCTACAAGGACCATATAAGTTGCCTCTACCTCTGGAATTAGATCGTGCTGAGGTGTTCCACGTCTATGCCGAGACACTTATCAAAATGAGTGAGTTTCTGCTGATAACAGGTAGCAAGTTTTACGTGGAGTCTAATTAATTTGGTTTTATTTTTAGATAGATATAAAGATGCTCTACAGGTTCTCCATACGGCAACGACTATTAAAAAAGATAATTTAAAACTTTTGCTGCGAAAATCGGAACTGGAAATGATGATAAGAACGGAGCCAAATGTCGTACCCAAGATGGTAGGGGCACTTTATGAAATTGAAGTCAATCGAAACCACTCTCTCTGTATCGCTCCCTCTATTTCCTTCTCTCTCGCTGTCAGTTCCAGAAACCGCCAGTGCATGCCTATGAACGTGGCTGCCGTGGCCAGTTCCCTCAGAACTCCAGACTGCACTGCGTCTACAATAGCACTAATTCGCCCTTTCTGCGCCTGGCTCCACTGAAAATGGAGTTGATTGCACTGGACCCCTATATGGTGATATATCATGATGTTATAACACCAAACGAGATCACCGAGCTTCAGAACCTGGCCGTGCCAAACTTAAAACGTGCGACGGTTTTCAATCAGAAGAGTGGGCACAATACTGTAGTCAAGACACGAACCTCGAAGGTTACGTGGTTGTTGGACACACTAAATCAGCTTACAGTTCGCCTGAACAAACGTATAACCGATATGACGGGCTTCGATATGTATGGCTCGGAGATGTTGCAGGTCATGAACTATGGCCTTGGCGGACATTATGACAAGCATTTTGATTACTTCAATTCCAGCATTGTGAGTATATAAATAATCTCGGAATCAATCTATTTTATAGCATACTGAATTACCATTCAAGGCCTCAGATTTGACGAGACTCAATGGCGATCGCATTGCCACGGTGCTCTTTTATGTGAGTAGCCACATGTGGATAATTCCCTCTCTGATTTTAAATTGTTCCCATCTATAGCTAACCGATGTGGAACAGGGAGGCGCCACGGTCTTTCCCGATATAGAAAAGGCAGTCTTTCCCAAAAGGGGAACAGCTGTTGTCTGGTATAATCTTAAGCATGATGGAAATGGAGATAAAAAAACATTGCATGCCGCCTGCCCAGTTATAGTGGGCTCCAAGTGGGGTAATTATGATGAAATTCCATACACATATCTGGATTACACTACTCCTGTAAACTCTACTTCACAGTTTGTAACAAATGGATACGCGAACGACAACAATTGTTTCGAAGACCCTGTCTCTCAAATAGCAAAAACACGTAACCTTAACTAGTCTTATTCTTCTGAAAAGCTAATTTATAGAATTATTTACTTTTAAATATAATCAAAACAATATTACCCAACAAAGAAGAATTTTTTGTGCATTCTCAAAGTCATCTTAACGGCAAACCTCTTAAAGCAAACCTTGACAGTGAAATCGAACAATAGAAATAATTGAAAGTTCTTGATTGGAACGTGTATGATATATATTGGTATATTCTACAATATAATAAAGTTTTCCTTGAGTTTTTGAAGTTTCAAATATATATACATGTAATATACAATAATATACAGAAAAATAAAGCAGCACAATGAGCTTGTATATATGGGCATTACTTTATATCGCTCTGATCTCATGGCCAACTGGAGCTAAAGCCACATTCGAAAGCGTGAGCACCTCTGTGGCAGGAATGATGAAACTGGTGCAGCTTGAGGCCGATCTCATAAACAATCTCAACAGCTATGCTGATGAGCTGGAAGCCAAACTGAAAATATTGAAAAGGTCTGTTGACTTACTCGATTCACTTTATGAATAGATAAAACGTAAAAACTTCAGTTTCATTCCAAAACTGCAGGCGGAGAGCAATGAAGCATTGAATCAAATGGAGAATTACGTATCCAATCCAGTAAGAGCATTTTCCCTAGTACGCCGGGTGCATGAGGATTGGAATGAATGGAAGATATTCATGGGAACTTCTGTCGGCCAGTCGCAAGTGGCTTTTATTAACAAAGCGAAACTCCGCCTCCCAACTATCACAGATCTTAATGAGGCTTGTTCGTCTATAATGCGCTTACAAGAGACCTACAACTTGACGGCGAAGGATATGGCCAAAGGCATCCTCAATGGAAAGCAATACGAGTAAGTTCTCTTTCAATAAATTTAATGTGGAATCTAAATACAGGTGCTAACTGTAGCGCGAGCTTAAATGCTCTGGATACCTATGCGATGGGCAAATACCTGAATGGAGTAAACCGAGGCTTGGCCAGTGAATGGTTTCTGGAAACAAGCGAGTGGCTACAGGAACACACACTTCAAACCCCAATCGAAAACGAACGTGGAAAATTGTTACTTCTCTTTGCCCAAGCGATCTTCGATTATAGTGAGTCTGTGTCCACTGCTAAGAATTTTATTGAGTTTGTTTCCTCTACTTAGAGTATTACTCGATTGCCTTATCAATTTTCGATTACGCACTGCTGTTGGCAAATAGTACTGCCGACCCCGCACTGTTGAGTAAGAGAAGCAAAATTGAGGAGCTTGCCCGAGTGGAAGTTAAGGAGAAACCAAACACCAACCGCGAACCTACAGATTATGAAATGGGTTGTCGCGGTAAATACGTACAACAATCCAAGTTGGTATGCGAATACAAGTCGGATGTTTCGCCATTTCTTCGACTGGCACCGTTTAAAGTAGAGGCATTGCATCTGGATCCCGTTATTATAGTTTTTCATGACGTGTTGTCATCTCGCGAAATTGAGGAGCTCCAAAATATAGCAATTCCACTTTTAGAGCGCGTAAAAGTTGAACATTATACTGGAGTCGAAGTAGTATTAAACGAACGGACTGCAAAAGGCGTCTGGCTGCCACGCGACTTCAACAGTCTAACATTGCGCATTGAAAGGCGTATCGTGGACATGGTTGAACTGCAGCTAAAAGACTCTGAATTACTTCAAATAATGAATTACGGTATAGGCGGGCACTTTGGGCCACATTACGATGTGAGTTTCTATATTCCCGACTGCATTAGAATTGTTTTAACTGATGTTTATTATTATTTTTAGGATTACAACAACAGTCGTTTAGCTACGCTCTTATTTTATGTGTGTGAATTCTTGTGAGACATATAGATTCTATACATTTCTGTATTATAATCCACAGCTAACTGATGTAGAACAGGGAGGCGCCACAGTATTCCCTCTTCTTAAGCAGGCCATTAGCCCCAAGCGCGGCACGGCTCTCTTCTGGTACAACTTAAACACTGATGGAACTTCGGACCTCAAATCCTTCCATGGAGGCTGTCCAGTTCTAGTTGGCTCCAAGTGGAGTAATATGCTTACCAATCCAACGTCTCTCCTATATTTTACTAACACCTATTTTTCTAACAGTTATGACCCAATGGATAGCAAAGACCACACATTGACTCAAAATTAGTTGACGAATGCCAACTACCTAGCTGAATATTGCTCAGTTGCAATGCGAAATTAAGTAAACACCTTAAAAGTAAAAGTCAGACCTTCAAAAATGTAGTCATCACTCGATGACACTAAATGTTCTAAATTCAATAGTAGTATTTACATATACTCGTATTTGTATGCTGTGAGACCTCTCTAGCAAAATTGCCACATTTATTAAAAATATATTTAAAAGACATAAAATAGTCGTTGCTAAAAGCTCTATTCCAGCACAGTTCCTTTTCACGGCATTGTTTTATCTTATTTTATGGATGTGGTGTCTTGTCAATGGCAACAAATAAGCCTCAAAGTGCTTGATTGCTAAATACCTGTTATTCAAGGTGATTTCAAAATACATAGTTGGCTTAGCGTTTTCGAGCTATTACGATTTCTTTAAGAACTCTACGGTAGGTTTATTCTGTGTAATGCATTATTGCAGTCCTAAACATTGCCTATTCTTTTCAGTTTCCGGACAATCGTTTGGGTACGGTTTTATATATTTAAAATCTGCATTGCAATCAATAAATGACTGACGTGGAACAAGGCGGCGCCACAGTATTCCCTCTTCTATTACCCCTAAGAGTGGAAGTGTCCTCTTCTGATACAACATACGGCATAATGGAACTGTCCAACCAAGGCTTAAGGTATTCGCAATATGTTCTAAATTATTAATACATATATAACGGATATTCACTTTGCATAGAATAAAGACTCCTTTGCCAAATGAATTACTAATTTAATTGGGCTGATGCTCGAGTAACTGCCAATAAACAGTTCGTTTAGTTAGGACTTAGATTCTGCTCTGAACTGAAGTTGACGTCACAGGAATGTGAAATGGGTACTCGGACTACTTTGGCCGACCCACACGTATGCAGAATCATAGACAAACAAATTTCCGGCGTAATCACTTTACACACTTAACAAAAACCAACACGAGACCCGAGCCAGCTCATCTCAGCCCACTACCTTTGGTGCCTTAAATGCTTTTTAAAATGCCAACATGGAAAAAATAAAGTGCTGAGTGGTTGATAGTCGTTCGCTGGATAGTCGTCCTGCTTGTGAGCCTAGGGCTGAGGTACATTTCGGGATAGGTAAGAGCCAAGCAACATTTTAGCATACTCCTAGACGCCAACCACCACGCCCCACGTCCGACGGGCGTCTAGTGTCTGACACCGCGTACGTGACGTGCAACTTAATGTTTCAATTAGAGGTGAAGTGGCGCCCACGTTGGTTGAACCATGGTGGCAGCCGGTTGCTGCTTAGGCTATCGTTATCGCTGCCTTGTTAACCAGCATGCGTGTGTGTATGTGTGTGTGTGTGTTTGTCTATCAGTGCTTAGTATCTCTATCAGTCTGTGCACTTATCTGCTTTTAAAAGTTTTAATAATGAACTGGCGCTTACCACGAAGAAACGTGTGCGTTAGCGACTGATGCCCCCGATTAAATCTAGCTCCAACTTCAGCTCCCACTTCAGCTTCAACTGTAGCTGTACTCGCCTGCTGACTAAGCACTTTTGATAATTTGTTTACAATCCACTCAGCGCACCTTTTGTAAGAGAGTTTTTTTTATTTTTGATATGCAAAGGGCAAAAGCATTTGAAAGGGTCAGTTGGAACTATGCAGTGCAGCGTGGCTAATGCGTAGATTTAATTGAATTTCGCAACTGAAACTAACTCAAATAAAACTTTTGCTTGACCACAAATGAGAATATTTTCGGGCAGCTGCAAAGTTTTAGCAGCTCAGTAGCTTCAAACATTTCTTATTAAAGTTTTGACACAGAAGCAACCAAATGGCCAGCGGCCTTAGAGCTTGTTTTCAAAGAGTCTGCCTCGAACACCTTTAAATAAAGTGAACTCATCGACAACAACAAAAATTGCTAGCATATGCGAAACGCCTACTACTGTAGTTTAAGAGCATAGCCGAACCTGCAATGCGCTACAATTGAAAATTTATTGAGATTCGGTATGAATAACTAAAGTACATCTAAGAGAAGAAAATCTAAGAGAACATTTCACATTTTTTATATACAACAAGCAGAACTGCCTGTCCCACAGGTAGCTCATTGTGCAGTCGACTCTGTGCGGTCGAGTGTGTAGATGAAAACGTACCTAAAACGTATTTCATTTTGATTGTGTGCACTTTATGATACTCCCAGCATCACACAGAGATGATTACATATGCGCAGACCAATAATTTTTGCCTACCACACACACACTCAAGGGGGGAAAGAGAAGAAATAAAATAAATAAATGGAATAAAAATCAAACAAGGTTAAGAAATGTCGGCTGTAAGGCTGTAACCAACGTTGATTGTGAAAATCTAGCAAAATGTTTTATGCACAGGCCAAAAAAGAGAAAGAAAAAGAAACCAGAAAAGAAAATAAAAGGGTTGCACACTCGCACACATTTTGTGGTCAATGAAGGAAATATGATTTGGATTTTGTTACTTTGATTACACACATTACATGCGAAATATGAAAAACGTAGCCGAAACAGACGCTCCCAGACGGGCCCCGGCAATGAGGTCAACGGTGGTGGCCAAGTGGGTGCCGTGCCACAACGTGTGTTAAATTTCAGAGATGGCAGCGCTGGGCTCAGCGGGTGTGGATGGAAGTGGAGACCAACGCGCGGCCGTAAAGCATTTGATGTGCCAGTGTCCGTCGCAGGAAATTGAGTTTTTCGTACAGCTGTACAGAAACACACACATACTATATGTATGTGTGTTTGCATGTGTGTAATGTAAATAATAGCCAGCAAAAAGCACAAGAAATTTATGCACGCACTCAAGCGCACAAATTCGCTTGGCGCGTCGTCTTCGTTTCTTCGGTCTACGCAGCAGCCGCATCGCACTCTCAGGGTCAATTTGAGTCTATATACACTATATGCAGAGAGTAAAATGATTTTGTTAGCTAAACTGACTGAAGTTTAAATGAAAAGCACATAAAAACATCACAATTTTATATATGCTTAGTTTTATATATCGATATAAAAAGTGTAAACCAAAATTAAAAAACCTGTATGTCTTCTCTACATTTTTAAGTATTTTATTTTATTTTCTATTTTCGCCACTTCAATCATTTTTCCCTTTTGTTTTTAATTTCTCCGTCTATGCTTGGCAATCAAAAATTGGTAAAAAAGTATAAAAAGAATCTATTAAAATGTTAACATATAAATTTTGATATATTTAATATACTTATATAGAATATATTATTTGAATTGATCTCTTAGAAATGATATAAGAAAAGTTTATAAATTAAATATGAATAAATGTAAATAAAAAGTGCATCAACAAATCGGCAAATCAAGCTAATTTTTGCTCTTTCTTCTCGCATATTTTCTCTTTTTTTCAACAATGTAAATGCTTAAGAAAATCGATAATTGAGAGTCCGAGAGTGCAATAGTGTACGTCTATGTATGCGTGTGTGTGCTGAGATCTAAGCTATTTAAGTTTTGTAGGCACATAGACTGCCCGTCCGTCTTTCTGCCTGTCTTGATATAGTTAGCTGCCTGCCAAGGCACTTGGACTCTGCCTGACCCGCCTTTCAACACGTCTGCCGCTTACCTTGTAACCAAATGCTCACAAATAAAATATCATGCAGTATGCAGTGCGTATTTATACAATCGTCGGGCAGGTGCCAACACTTGAATGAGATGCAAAATGGTTTTTGTGTTTGGGGCGCTCGTTTGATTAGAAATGAGCCAAACATAAATTGATTAAATGTCATTCGATTGCGTCTGCAATCGGCTCACAATCAATTACAAAATGACAAATTTGACATGCCTGTGTTCGTGTGTGTGTGTGTGTGTGTGTGTGTGTGTGTGTGTGTGTGTGTGTGTGCGATTGGGCTAACGGATGCCATGCGCATAATCTGAACAGTACGTCCTCCAACTGACAACTGTCCAGGGTCCAGTGTCCACAGTTCACTGTCCACTGTCCAGTGGAGCGAATGTCAGCCGAAATCAATGGTAAAGTTGATTTACGTGCGGTTGGCAAATTCTGTTCAAGTGAATCGCAATCGGTGGGCGGTTTATCGTGCGTGGGCGTGGCACTGGACATATCGAAATGATTTGCTGGCCAATGACAAATGCAGCTAAACGAATTATGTCTAATGGCATTTCAGGTTGAAATGCGATTAAAATGCAATTTGAAATGCAAAACATTTTGTAGAGCCAACACAGATGTCCATGCTGAGGTGCATGCAGCAAGAGGGGCGCAAGAGGGGCGTGGCAGGCTGACTGGCTAAAGATTGCTGCAACTTGGTGTCTGTGACGCACTTTAAAGATGCTTTTGCCAGGCTGTCTGATTGTCTGGCCATTTGGCCGTCAGCCAAAACAAGAGTCTTTTTTTGGTTAATGAAGAGACGGAGCAGGGGGAGTCAGCCAAGCTGCAGCTTGTGCCATGCAACATGATTACAATGAAGTCGTGCGTTACCTGCTGACCAGGCTAAGAGAAATTAACATTAAATGTTACAGAACTCAGCTCAAATCACGCGCAACGCTTGCCTGATTTATGTCGAGATTCGACAATTAAAAGTCCATTCGAGACAGCAGACTAAAACACGAATGCCAGAAAGAAGGGCAAGAAGCTGTGGCATTTGTTTTGCCAAGAAATGTTTTAAAGAGTTTTTGCGTACCTTTGGCACCTCAGCCTCAGTCAAAGTGTCGGCTGCGTTGTCAACAAAGCATAATTTATGCGTTTGCCGTTTGTCTGGTATTGGAGTTGGATCTGGTACTGGGTCTGGGTCTGGGGCTTTGGCCAGCGAACACATTGCTAGACAAGCGAACATGACAGCGGCTATGTTCTTGTCGTCTGCTGCAATGCGGAATTTCACGTGGAAAAAGTGCAGCCAGAAATTATTTTAATTAAAAGAGCAGCCAGAGACAAAGAAATAGATGCTAACAGCAGCCAGCAAGACGAGGTAAGCACGCAGATAGTGATCGAGAGAGCGAGAGTGAGAGAGAGAGTGAGAGAGAGTGAGTTCTGCACGATTAACGCGCTGCATTTGTCATGATCTGTTTATTTTGATATATGTACAGCCCAGTGATTAATTTAGCTAGCTCATGTTGTAGCTACTGCTGCCAGCGATTTACACTTTATTATCAAAGCGAAGCACCCATCCATATATATTTTTATTTAGATACATATATATGTATATATATTTATATCGATTGGCATTTTTATGTGGCCAACAGGTGATGTCTGGCGCGCCCCAAAAAAAATTCATTTGCATATCTATTGAGCAGCTACGCACCACCCAATCGCTCTCCTGTTAGGTGTATCTGAATGTAATCAAATCAAGGCAAATGCTACAAATGCCAGCTGCGTCCCCCAGACACAAACACACACACAGTCGCACAACACCTTACGAAGCAAGTGTAACTGTGTCTCTGATGTGGCTGTAAATGTATCCGTAACTGTAACATTGTGTTCGTGTATCTTTGGCTGTAACAGCTGCACACACCTACGCACAATTTGATTTTATGTTTGCACACGCAGCAACAATTTTCATTGTTTGCAAAATAATTGCAATCCACGGCAGGCAGCTGCGACCCAGCCCAAGCGGAAAGGGTGCTCTTCGTGTGTGTGTGTGTGTGTGTGCATAGTAATGGGCAAAAAATATATAGAAAAAATAAACTGTAGCTAGCTAAACTCTTGGGCCAAGTCGCCGCAGCAGCAAATTGGTCAAAAAGCCAAACAATTAGCGCGGAAACAATGGACCCTCAAATGTTGCTCTTGTTGCAGTTGCTGTTGTTGTTGCTGTTGCTGTTGATGGGCGGCCCAAAATGGATTATTGCATTGGGCATAAATTTACAGTTGCTTTGCCCTCAAATGCCGCCACACTTTTTTGCTGCGCTTTTGTCGTCAGCGCCCACAAAACAGCAACTCACATATGGCCAGAAAAACACACTCAGCCATTGAACAAGCGCTCTTCATGGAGCTCAATATGTATTTGTATTGGTCCTGTGTGTCTGTCCGTCTGCTTGTGTGTGTCGATTTTACACACCGGAAGTTCAGTCCATTTAATGCACGAATTTCGCGCCATTTTACGTTGGTCAACTGTGCCCCTTAGCTGCCAGCGCGTCGCATAGAAATGTAACAATACAGTAGTGGCAAAAAAAATAGGTATACCGCAAATGATTTTTTTTCACAACAAAAATGCCGCTTGAAGCATTTCCGTTTTGAGGCTTGCACTAAAAACAAAAACCAACTGAAATACAATTGAGTGGAGCTCTGAAAGGCATAAACAAGTTTCAACTTTAAAATAATTTAAAGATGATGTAGAGAAGTTATGCATGATCAATTGTAACTAAGATAGTTTTAAGAAATGTTAAAGAGGGCTTAATACGATTTTAAGACTAAAGAGTTGCTGTAGAAGGGAACTGATAGCATATTTTGATTGGCAGCTCGTCTTATTACTGCAGAAATTAGGGTTTTTGGTCAAGTTGGAAATGCCTTCATAGCAGCTGCACTGCACCAATTCCAGAACAACGCATTGGAACTACTGAAGAATATGCATTCACAGCCATCTCCATCATCATCTTCTCAATCAGTCACTATTCACTATTCTAAAGACTAATAAAAACATTAAGCTTAACGTAATCCCTTCAAGGTCTTCAAAGTTTTTGAGAATTAAAGTTGAGTGGCAGCACTTAAAGTAAACCCTTTCACGCTGCCTTTTTCGATCGTTATGGCCACCTTAACAATTAAGCGTAATTTGAATAATCAAAAGCCAACAAACAACAACAACTGGTAAATTCCTGGCGCGTGCAATAAAAACTTTGCCAACCATCGAACCTGGCAATAAATTTCAGCCCAACCTAATAAAAGTGGGTCCAGCCCACAGCACACAGCCCACAGTCCGCCCACCGCCCGCAGCTCGAGGAGGGCGAGGCTATTTGTAAGAAACTTAATTGAAATAATTTCGGCTGGCGCAAGAATATGAAGCTGATGCTGAAGCAGAAACTGAATTTCGACTGGGTTGAGGGCTCTTCATCAGGTCTTGGCTAAACTTTTCCTTTGCAATCAAAGTGCAAATATTTCATGAATGCGTCAGAGGTGGGGCCATCCCCTAAGTAATTTACCTATGAATAATATGTGCTTCAATTATATTGTGAAATGTTTCGAGAACTTGATTTGCGATTTAAGATTTTAAAAATATTTTACAATACATTTTTTAAATAACAGAATTGTTTTAGTAATCCAATATAATAAAATCGATCCCATACTTAAATATATTGTTTGTATTGATTAAACCATCTCTTTATTATGTAATTTTAAAGCTGAAATTTCCCAATCTCTCTGTCTCTTAATCTATCTTTCTCTTTCCCTTGTCCCTCCATATCTCTTTCTCTCTCTCTCTCTAATTTTCTCTTCTTCGTTTTCAAGTTCATGAATAAGCGAATGAATCGTGTCTCTCAGTCTGTTTCTTGTCTGCTTAGATAGCTAAAGTAATTTAAAGCTCGCCGCTGTGCTCACATGTCCTCACATCCCTGCGAGGTGAATGCCGCAGCATTTCAAAGCGAGCCAGAAACTTTGGTAAATAAAGCGCTTGGCCCGCTGGCTATTTGTGCGCCAAAAACTTCAGATACTTCACTCTTTGTATAATAATACATACAAGTATATTTTGCTGTCTAAATTGCAATTGCAACTCACCTCAAGATATTTGTTAAGCAGCTGAAGAAGAGGAAACAGAACACGAAGCAGTTGAAACGCGTTGAAGCGTTCCGCGTGCTCTAACGAATTGCCAGAGGCACTTGGCCAACTGTATCTGTATCTGTATCTTTCAACTGTATCTGTAAATGTATCTCTTTCAGCATGCTCATTAGAATCCATTAGAAATAGAATCGAGGCAGATAAATAACCAACACCTGCTTGCCTTTTGCCGTTCCTCGTTTGCCTTTTGCCGTTTGCCATTTGGTTTGCTGCCGCATTGTCCGTGTGGCATGCAACGTTTGGTCTCATATTCTGTGGCCACGGGCCGCGCTTTGTGGCAGGCGGCTACGTGAGATAACTGCAGCGGATGTTTCTATTAGTCCGGCCGACGCTGTAAATGTGGCAGGACACGCGTTATTTATGCGTCGCGCTGCGATGTCTAATTTATGTTGCAGCTTGGCTGCAATTTGTGGCTGGGTTATTATAACAATTATGAGTAGCTCCGCAATATGCTAATAACTGGAAACAACAACGGTTGGCATTAAAGTCTAGCTAAATTAGTTGGGGACAGGAACACAGCTGCAGGACAGGAGAGGACTCGCATGGCTTATTTAACTTAAACGCAAGTTAAACAAGCAGCACACACAGTTGGCAAAGTCGACGGCAAAGTAAACGATTAAAATATGCACAACACGAGTAAACATATTTTCAAGAAGTAAATATCCTTGAGGAAAGCAGCAGAAGCAGCAGCAGCAACCGAAATTCAGGAGCGCATGAAATGTATTTAAAATATGCCAAGTGGCAGACGTTTTGACGCACCCATCGGAGTTGGATTTGGTCTGGGTCTGAGTCTGGGTCTGGGGTCTGGGGTCTGGGCTCTGGGTCTGCACGTAGCTTCAGTGACGACAGCAGCAGCCAAAGGCAAAGCCGAAGACGTTGCACGTGGGCACAAAAGGCGCAAGGTAAATAAATATTGTAGCACAAAATGCGACCAAGAAAAAGGACGAAAACGAAGACGAAGACGCTGCTCATGCCAGCCAAGCTGAAAGGCAACAGTATTGTTGCCACGCCCCTTGCCCCACGTACCGCCTGCACGCGCACACTCAAGCTAAGATACTTACAAGGATTAAAGAGTCACTCAAGTTAAATGCATTGAAAATGAAGTAAAAGAAGCGTAAAAATTGTACCGAAAGTTGAACAAGTCCTAGTTGGAATGGAACAGCCGAGAGTTGGTTGGATGGATGGAGGTGTGTGTGTGTGTGTGTGTTAGGTGTGTGTGTGGGTGTTTGCTTTCGCCTCTGTTACTTTTAATTTTACTCGCAGTTTATTTAATTTTGTGCTTTTTATTCCGGCAACGTCTGCGCGCTGCTGCGACTCAATATAAAGTGGCAGTTGTTGATTTAGCGGTATTTAAATTGAAGCAACTTAGTTGGATTACGAACAAGCTGCTTGCGGTCAACCACATGATGAGATGCCACTCAATGTTGATAGCTCCAGATATACCCAGTAATGCGAGAAAACAGAATGGCTGATAACTTGAGAGGTATTTGGATTAAGTTATTCTTCTTTCTTTTATTTAATAATTTAAGTGAAACTTTTATAGGTTAGCGTTTGGTTACCTATCAATCAGCTTAAGATAAACAGAAATTCATTAAATATCTTCTTTTTTTAATGCTATGGAACACTGGATATACAGCTTAAGGGAAGAAAGAGTTACAGGGTGCAACTAACACAGTTTAAATTTAAAAGGATATTTGATACATTTTTAGGTCAAGACTGGGTCGAGCAGGTCTTGGGGTTGGTGGCGTCTAAGTCTTCTCCTAGAACTTTGAGCTGCACTACCTAGTCAAGTGAATGTCTAATCTCTTGAGGTATTTTTAGCCACCTTCTGAATTCTAACTACAATTTTTGGCACTTTGAGGTCTCGCTTGATATCGCTGATTCCCATGCACAAAGGGGCCGCAGTGATCTTTCTGCCTGTATAAGACGCAATCTGTTACGGTGCGTCTTGGGTGCAATTCCGTATATCTGGATGGCATGGAAGCGGCCAGGAGCTAGGATGCTCTTATATGTATTTTCTGAACTTGTTGTAGTTATGCCACAGGCATACAATACCAAATATGATATAGTGATCAATTTAAACAGAAAGACGAACAAAGTATGTTGTTAGTTTTGTAGGTATATGCTTTATGGAGTCAACAAAGTTTCGTTGAATATAAATATGTATAGCAATATGGATAAGCAAAGTCTATTAGTTGATTCTTCGATATTCCAGAAGCCAATAGAGCTAAATATTCAATAAATGCTGCAATTGCAATTTAACTTGTTATTAGACAGCTGCTACAGAAAAGTCCACACATAGCTTGAACATAATGTATTTAAATAATATTATTTGAGTTTGACCACCTCACCTGTCCACATACATATCAGCCCAGCCCAACATAGGTAATTCTGCATTGAAAAGATAAAGCACGTGATTTCAAAAATTGTAAACTTTTTATGGCGCTGCCCTTTAGCGCTTAAGTAGTCGCAATTAAATATGACCCTTTCCTATTGCCAATGCCATTGTTGTGTCTGTAGCTGTTGTTGTTGTTGCAATTGTTGATAAAGGATAGCACAGTGTTTACACACACACACACACACACACACACAGTCGCCTGCCACCCAGCGTTGCACTCGCTGTTGCAACATTTTCACAGTATGTAATGCAAATTGCGGCCGATGCGGTAATTGCCGCTCATTATGGTCAGGCAAATGTGCCGATGGGTAGCAGGAGTATCGGTTGGCTGCCAATGCCATTGCCACGGCCATTGCCAATGCCAATGTAGCCTGCTGATAAGACAAATGCATGCCGCTGTTGCCCAACTGAAATCGCCATGCCACGCCCACTTAGCGCACTTTGCCAGCCCTTTTAATGCAATTTTTACATGGGCCCCCAGAGCGAACGTATTCCAATTGCAATGCGAGTTCCACTTGGAGTCAGAGCTGCAGCCGGAGCTGGAGCCGGAGCCGAAGCCGCGCCATCACATAAGTCACTTTAATGGGCTTTCAATGAGGTGTGCCAAAAAAAGGAGGCGTGGAGAGGAGGGGGACGCTGCCTGAATATTACACACAACATTACGCAAATGCATTAATGGCATTTTAATGTTGAGGTATTTTACAGGGCCGGGCTGGTGCTGGCGCTGGAGTCCGAGCCAGGTACTGAGCCCAAGGGCCCAACGCCAATGGCATTTCAACAATGCAAATTAAAAGCGAGAAAAACCAAATATAAAAAATAAAACACAAACTTTAAATTACTAAAAACAGTTGACAAAACTTTAAACCACTAACCACCAGCCACTGGATGGGTGGGTGGTTGCAAAAAGGTAGCAGCAAATGTGGTGACAAGTCAACGTGCCACTTGGTGGGTTAGACGACGTTCAGAGTGGGGGTATTCCAGTGTCAGGTCTGACAACAGCAGGCTACACACATACACACGCACAAGTGAATTTTCACACAAAATTCAAAGTGAAAATGATAAATTATTTTCGGGGCACATTCAGAGGCAACCGAAAGGCAACGCCGCAAGAATTTTGCTTGCCAAGCTGAAAGTTAAGAAAGCAGTTGGGCCAAGGGATTATGGAACTATACACATACCTCTATACACATAGTGTGTGTCCGTGTGTGTGTCTCGAGTGAAAGTACAAAATTTTAAATCGTTTTTCGTGAGATTTATTGTGGCTCTGGTTAACCGCGCCCTCGCCCCCTTCAGCCGCTCATTGCCAAATTTATGTGCCTGCGTTAGTCATCTCACAGTTCGCAGTTCGCAGTTCGCAGCTCGCATCTCGCAGGCATTTCAACAATTTACACCTCAAAAATATTTATGTCGCCAGGCCGCATGGCTTAAAGGTCCGGCGGGCCACGCATCAAACTTAATTTGCTGGAAAATGTTAGCAATTAAACAAACGTTTGCCACCGAGGGCATAGCACACTCGGACCTCAGCACATATGGACATGGACATGGAAATTAATTTCGACAAGTTAAGGAGAGGGAGGCGGCAGGGCGGGTCGATATGAACTTTGACACCTCATGCAACAATTTTGCGGTTGACAATGAGCCCGAAAAAAAGGAGAATAACCCAGCTCAGCTGACTTACACACGTTTACACCTAGCCAGAGATGGGCTGTTTGTCTTCCTCTTCCTCTATTTTTTCAGTCTTTCACATTTAATGAGCCCAGACCGATGTCGGCATCAACATTATTATTTCAAATAAAAGCGCATTATGCCGGGATTATCAACTGGACTTTGGCCAAAGCACACACAAAATGGAAAAAAAGGTGGAAAATGCGAAAACTTAATTTTCAACTGGTATGCCATGTATGTATGCCGCATGCCGCATTTCGGACAGGGGACACACGACACGGGGCACGAGACACTTGACCAGTCCAGTCCCCACCAGTCCAGTTCGACCACCCTGCACAAGGGAAACCCGCTCAAGGGTTGCTTAATGAATGCGGCGTCCTTCCCGAACTGGAACCCTTATGTGGACATGTCCGACGACCGCCTTGCAATTAAATGTGAAATGTTGAAAATAATTTGCATTACGTATGCGCCCCGTCTAACGGCTTATCTCATGCAATTAAGGTAGTTGCCAAAAGTTGACGCTTTATTTGCCGGCATTTGCATACAGTTTTTGGGAAATTTAATTAGTGCATGGATTTAATTATGTCATCCCCGAGCACAGAGTTCACTGTAGCCGGGGGCCTGCCTCTCCTCCTTCTATCACTTGGCTCGCCTGCCCAATTGTGTTCGATAAGTCATACATTTTCATTTGCATTTCGCTGCCAATTTGTTGCTGTTGGAACTTTATTACGCATTCGCACTGCTGCCAAGGACAAAGGACTCAAACGCCATCTGCACTCAATTTACCTGCATTGTTCGCCAGCCAATTTTTACTTTTTTTTCATATCCATATATATTTTTACACTTGAGATTTTTGGGTTTTTGTGTTATTTTAAATGCAAAAGCGTCGCTGACAATAAGCGGAAATGAATTATGTTTGAGTGGGGTAGAAGGGAGACTCCAGTGATGCTGATGCGGCTACTGGTGATGGTGTTGGGTCTGGTACTGGTGCTGCTGCTAATGGAGGCAGCACTCTGAACCCACCGCTGAGGTGGTGCAACTGCCTGTGGCGGTGCCGGTGCCCACTTTGTGCATTGTGCGAGTGCATTTCGCGTTCAGTTTATTGTGTGTTGGCCACGCAGCAGACAAATAAATCAATGACAGCCCGACTTTATTGTTTTGGTCACAAAAATATTGCTTTTATATTATTAAATAGCGCTTCTTCGCCTGCGCACGGCCTATGCCGTCGATCGTGCCGTTCTGATATGTAATAAAAACAAATACCTATAGGGACTGCCACCAGTAGCTGGCGTGAAGCGAGTGCCACATTCACTGGCTTATACCTACACACACATACATATATACAAATATATATAAGTAAATATATATATATATTAAATGTGGTGCGGTCTCTATTGACAAATTTTTGAATGATGCATTGCTCGTTGCGGTGGAAGTGCAATAAAAACGCGTTAATTGTTGTTGCTGTTGGCCAGCACTGAGATTGCAGTGAGGTGGCGAGAGTCTGTATAAACCATAAATTGTTTGGATTAGCATACATATATATATATATATATATACATATGTAGTATACTGTAGAGAGTTCCTTATGTGTGGCAAACAGACTAATGACTGACTTTAATACTAACTTATAGATTAATTGACTGATTGGTTGACTAATAATCGGATATCCTGACTGACGCACTGACTGACAATTAGATTGGCCAACTAAGTGTCTGATTGAGTGATACTCAGAAAAGGGGATTGGCACTGACTGATTGACTCATTGATTGACTGACTAACACTATTTGTCTGATGAATGACTTACTGATTGAATATCTGAATGACTTATGAACTAACTATTGAGTAAATCACTGATTGACCGATTAACTGACTAATTGAATAGCTGATTGGCTGACTGAGCGATAAACTAACTGGTTTATTTATTGATTGACTGATGACTGATGTATTGTCTGACTTAAGGGCTGACAGACTGATTGACTGTTAAACTAATCAGTCAGATTGACTGAATGACTGATTGATTGACTGCCGTACGAAATGACAATAAGACAAGCCGACAATGCTCTGATTGACATTAGACTGATTAGAATCGAACGATGTAAATGACACTGGCTGATTGACGAATTGATTGATTCAGAGATGTATGTACTGATCGACTTATTATCTAATTAACTAATTGTTCAGATTGACTGTTTACCACATGGACTCACTCATTGATCCACTTAATGAATGACTGATTTAATTATTGAATGACTGAGCTGTCTATGAGATGATGAATTCGGATTTGTTGATGGAGGCAACAGAATCAAATGCAGTTCAAATATCATTCAAATCCAACTCAAACCAGACGAATTGAATAAAGAATAAAGTAATAAAGTTAAGTTTTTGACTAAGCTTTAAATTATTTGATATACTTTGATATTTGTTTGAGTTTAAATTCAAAGCCAATAACTTTAAGTTCCTTTTTAAGACACCTTCACTTGCTCAGCTGCGGAAATGGCAACATCTCGGCAGAAGCTGAAACCCAAACGCATATCGGAGAGGGAGACGCACACGAAACCCTGAAACTAGTTGGCACAAGTTTATGGCTAAACAAATTCGAGAGCTCGAAAGCTGAAACTCAATTTTTGCACAACAATGCGTCCATAATTACTGTGGATAGTCAACAGGCAAACGAAATCGAATCAAATCAGAAACTTTAAATCTTTGGGGCTAAGTCGGACAGCAGCTGCAACTAAACAGTGCTCGGCCCCCTCTTAATCGTCTCGTTGGCGGACACGGGCTCATTCAATCGTCAGTTCCAGCAATTACACGCATTTTGCGCAATTTAAACCAAATGCTAACGACAGCTAACAACCAGCCGGCAACCGACAACCGACAACCGACAACCAACAAGCAACAGCCAACAACCTTTGCGCTGCACCTTCGACCAGCTGAAGCAAACAGGCGGGCAGGAGTTGGGTCAGCAGCAGTAGAAGCAGCAGCAGCAGGCAGGACCAGCCAGGCGTTTGATGAACAAAAAGTAGCATACTGTAAATCAAAAAGTAACTTGCCGTACGGATGTCATTCGTTGCAGATCGTTCGAGCGCAAAATTTAACAATGACACAAACACAAACTTTGGACCAGCACCAACAACAACAACAATGGGCTCGAAAGCTGCGTAGAACATCATGATGACACACACACACAGCAGAGATAATACCTTATAGCACACACCTACAACATACGCAGAGTTGGGCATTGACTTTGGCTCTTGGCATAGGGGCAAAAGTTGCTCATGCAGAAGCTGTCATGTCCAGCACTCAAATTTCTAATGCTGGCCTAAAGGGCTGTGCGGGCGGCGTGTGTTTTGCGTGTGTGTGTGTGTGGCGCGTGTGTTCAGGCAACACTTAAAAGTCACACGGGCGTGGCAAGTTAAATGAAATGCACATTGATGTGGCATTTGTGTATCGTTTTGGCAGCCGCTGCAAGTGACAGAGTCAAGGGGCGGGGCAGGCTACGAATGTAGCCTGGTGGCAGACAGACAGGTAGATCACTGCCACTGACGCCAAGTGAGATAAATGCAAGCTAAATCAACAAAGTAGGAATTTGGCAATCGGGTATAAGGAACTGCCTAATACACGTTCATAGCTCTTCCATTACAAAAGAGAGCACTGCCTGTACCATTTAGGGCATCCTAAAAGACAATGATAAACTCAAGTTCATATTTTAACTCTTTAGCATGAACACTTGGACTAAAAACCAATATACTCTAAATCACATATCGAGCATAAACAGAGCGCAACCTGTGGCAGCAAATGGCAGCTGCAGCTGGTGTCTGGTCTCTGGCAAGCAAAGACACTGCCACAAGCAACTTTGACAAAAAAATTTCAATCAATAACCGTAACGATAACATTGTCAGCACAAGCATACCATAAACTAGACGCGAAAGGCAATCATGGCAAGCCGAACTCTGTAGACGCTAACTAACTTTTATTACCTAGAATACAAGAAACAAATGTAAAGATTCATTCAATTTTCTTTAAAAATCTAGGCAAAGCTTAAATCATATTTAAATTTTCATTTTCATTTATTCACAATAATAAATAATATTTGGCAAAGTAATAAATCCTTAACAAACAGAATGTGTCATCAAAAAGTATTTTTTATTGAAATGATATACAAAATTATTTTATTTCTATTAAATATAATATATTATGTATTTATGTAAATATTTAAAATTAATATTTTAAATAATTTCAAGTAAAATTTTACGCTAACTCTATTTAGTTAGCTCCGCTGCAGGCATAGTTGACTATTATACTATTGTATATAGTATCTCAGAAAACTCCTATCATCTCACTTGGGCATATCTAACAGCTTAGCTGCAGTACCTTAACCGAAAGTGTGTGACAAAATGTTGCAACTCTTTGGCGCGCAATTTCAATAAATTGTGCTGCCTGTTGACAAGCCGCAAAGTATGCTTTAAAAATGGCTTAGCTACCGTCTCGCTCACTCTGGTGTGTGTGTGTGTGTGTGTGGCAGACGAGGGCAAAGGCAAGGCAAACGCGATTTTTATCGCAATTCAATAGAGTTTCCGTAACATTAGGCCACGGGCTTTGTCTTGGTGCGGAACTAACAGCACCATATTTGTATCCGTTCGACGTGTCAACGTGTATTGCTTCCGTTTGTTGTTTGTTATTGGTTTCGCCTGTGCAACAGCAGCAACAGCAGTAGCAGCCGGTGCACCTTGCCAAGGATTCCAGACAGACACACACACACAGAGAATGGTGACAAGCATTTGGGTTAAAGCGTTATTGAAATTTTATGTTGTCTGCGATTTGTGTGGAGTGGATTTGCGTATTTGCAGCTGATTTATGGCCTGTCGTTTGTAGCGCGAGTTCACTTTAAGCAGCGCTTTAAGAGTTCGCAGCTAATTACGCACCACAAATAATATTTTCGTTATTTTGCCAACCCTCTGTGATGAGGACTGGAACGTCGCGACGTCAAAGGGTTGGTTTATCTTTGGTCTGGCATTAAAAACTTTTCACTGGTTTTATTTTTCTTTGAGCTCAGAAATTGAATTAACGTGCGCGCCTTGCTGAGATGTCAATTTGGCTGACAGTGGCTGATAGGTAAAGGAATCCGGCAAAGGACGGGGCACATTCACCTTGAGACAGCTCATTAGAATTCCGTTTTGACTTGGAAGTTGTTTGTCGTTTGTTTACCTTGAAATTAAAAATGCAAAAAATAAACCGCTCGCAGCATCTTGGAGCGGACGTAAAGCAGATGCTGCTGCTGCTGCTGCTACTATTTGGGGGCAGCTCTCGAAGATGCAACGTTAAGTGTCTGTCAGGCAGCTGAATTATTTATGGCACTTGCCGCAACAGTAACAGCAGCAACAGCAGCAGCAGCAGCAGGCAACAGATTACAAGATTAAATTATTGTAACAAGCGCATTACGTAACTGCTTTGCATAATTTACCGCCACAAAAGGCAGAGAGAAGAGTGCAGAAAGACAGAAAAGAAAAACAACATTCATCTTGAGCTTAAGCAGCATTGGAAGCGTGCAAAAGTCGCCAGCCAAAACATACAAGAGATAGGTAACGCGAGGCCGACCTCAACGTAGGTGACACTGATAGAGTCACGGGGTCGTCCCACCGGGCGTATGCGCAACATTTTTGCTTACCACAATTTGTCACTGTGCCTGCATCGGTGTCTTGTCTGTCTGTCTGTCTGTCCTTCACGACTGTCTAATTTGCATTTTAATTTAATTTTTTCCATACCGCAAAATGTCAACAAAACGCCGCAGACGCTCGCCGAGTCAGTTGCAGACGTTGCCAACTTCTTGCAACGCAGCTCATCAGCCAGCCAAAAAAAGGGGGCAGCTAGGTCTTGTGTTTGTTTGTCTACAGTTTTTCTGGGCGCACTTTTAATTGAGTCTTGCATATGCATGAGCAGCAGCAGCAGTAGCAGCAACTCAATTAAAGCGATTGCCGCGCCTGAACTTCAACTTCAACTTCAACCTCGACAGTCATCTTTGATGCCCGAACCTTGAGCCACTGACAAAATCAATGCGAACGCGACATTGAGCTGAACGCGAATCGTAAAACTTTCATCGATTGCTCGAACATAAAATGACGATATTGTCTGCCGCATAAAATTATGACAGCCAGCCGCAACCCTAAAAGGGCATGCTCGACTAGAAAACCATCTGTAAATGGCAGTGAAACTGCTTATGAAATATATCTAATCCTATGTTGTCTTTGCTTTCTTTATGGAACGAAGAGATCTGGTAAAGAAGTCTGCAGATGGAAAGTCTATAGATGAAAAGTCTCTAAGTGGAATAGACTTTCCATAATTAATAAAATATACTAGATCCACAATTCCTAAAGCAGTGCACTGTATTTATCCATTTTTCAGTCAAGTATACCCCCTTTTCGACCACATACAGGGCATTGGCACTTTGAATTGTCATAAAATGCCATGCGGTAGACAAAAGAAATGCGGCGACCTTTGAGTAAATACAAAAAACCAAATTTATGACGACAACTTGTTGTGGCCAGCCGCACCACCATGCCCCACCATAACTGAGCTATACATACTGCATAATGTTAAAGGAGGGCAACATGAGAGTATTGTGCCATGCTTCTAGCTTCCAGCTTTCATCTTTGCTAATATAAATTCTAAAAAAAAAGACTGTCAGGCTAACCAATCGTGCAACCGTTATTACCTGTTGGCTGCTCCCACTGAGTTGGGCTCTCTGGCCATGGTCGGTTGCAATGGACGTGCTTCCGCTTAGGAGTCGCAACGTTACGGCTCATAATTCCCTGAATTTATGAACTGTAACCGTGCGTCTAGTCCTGACAAAGAGCAGCGAGCAGACAGCAAATGGTAATATGCATAGAGAGAGAGCTTGAAAGGTTAAGTGTGGATCTCAAATGAATATGCATGCAAATATATACATTGCAATGTGATTACAAATTTAGTTGAGTTTAAATAACTAGCAGACATATAAAACTTATCGATATTTAGTCACATCACTAATTATTTGATGCTGTCAGATTTTTGCTGATTTATATCGTAGCTAACACAAATGAGTAGCTGACTGCCTCAGAGAGACTTTTGAGTTATAATTAGTTTTATTATAAAATCAAGTCAAACATAGCCAATTTAAAGAGTACAAGCCAGATATTCGCATTCACATTAAGTGCTGCCAGGCAACTCCATTCAAATCAAGGTAAGTATAGCTGAAATTCGCTGACTACATTGTTATGTTAATTTCCTTCTTTTTGTGCATAACAAATTTCTCTTTAAATACACCTCAATGCTGCATGGCACGTACTTTGTTTGAGTTCACGTCGCTGTTAGCCACTCACCCCATGGCATCGCCTTACCTAATTTGAAGACAAGAACAAGTTAATCTGCACAATGAGATAAATACCTTTTGTGGCCGCCCCACCTGCTTGTCGGCCTGCCTGTTGGCTGTTAGCTGTTAACTGTTATCGAGGCACTTGGCACGCTCCCGAATTGCCACTTCAAGCAAATTGCCCAGACGAGGCGAAAACCTTGGCAACTTTGGCACGCAATGTCAAAGTGAGTTAACGACAATGGGCTTTATTACCTGACAGCCGCCCTCACTCTCGCCCACTTGCCCACTCACCCACTCGCCCAACAGTTAATGTATTAATTTGAATTATTTTTCATTCCGCCTGCCTTCTGGCTGCAAATATGTTTGACATGCCAAATTTAGTGGAAAATTGTCGCATGTCATTGGGCAAATATGCAAGTGAAATGCTACGTGACTCCATTGTCAAAATACAAATAGAAAATTCGGCAGCTCCTGCCAGTTGCCAGTTGCCAGCTATCAGGAGAGGGTGGACAATGCGACAAATTGGCCAGTAGCAGTGCCCCCATCACTCGAACTTCCCTTCCCATCCACCTTCCCCTGCCATAGACACCGCTGCGTTTTTCATTTTTCTTTCAAGGCTGCAGAAATTTAAAAAACAAATCACACACCTACAAGCACTCCAACCCGCAAGACAAATTTCCGACATATACGTTTTGGGTCGGAAGTGCACAAAACGTTGGCTGCGTCTCAAAGGACAGCACACAGAAATATATATAGAGAGACAAAGAGAGAGAGAGAGAGAGAGTGAGTGAATGCCCGCCGGTAATGGAGTGGACTTTATTTGTATTGTTGTTGTTGCTGCAACGCATCAGTGGACCGCTGCTGCCGGCTGGCACCTTGTGGCACGCTTCAGCAACGCCGACGACCGTCACATTTGTCAGCCTGTACAGTGTGTCCTGCCATGTGCAGTGCATACCAATGCGAGCGTTTCCGTTAACAATGGAATGTTCACATACCCTGTAAAGATTTAGAATGCATTAAATAATGAGTAAATTGCCGTGCAGTGGAAAGCAGTTAGCTATACGAATATGCAGAGAGGTAGTTTGAGAAGTTTCCAACTTCAGCTTGAATATCATTTTATAGAAAGATGATTTTAATATTATTTATTTAGTCGGAAGTGATTTAATCAGATTTTTAAATTCCATATCTAAGTTCAGAAATAATAAGCTATCACATCGAAAAGTAAAGGGTATCTAGAGAGCATGCCATATTTACTTTTATTTTTCTTTAATCAAAGCTACTTTTTTAGTTATCAAATGTTTTTTCTACTTACGTTCAGTTATTCGTTGGGCAAATTCACAAAAATCAAATAAACATATTCTGGCTAGGTAATTGGCAATCAAACTGAACTATTATGGAGTACATATTGAAAATAGCCGAAGCGGTTGATCAGCAATCGAAGGAGGAACAGCAGGACAGCAATCGCTTCAAGTCCGTCTACACAATCAATGGCAAGTCCATCCTGGCGCCCTTGGTAAGTATTGAAAACAGTTTTGCAGTCTTGAAGCTGATTGTGCCTATGCAGATGACGCCTGAGCGTCGCCTGGAAATGCAGAATCTTCGACGGGCGGCCATGGCCATTGAGGAGCAAGTGGGGCGGCAGTCCAAATCGCCAAGTGAGGCCAAGAGGTACCTGCTGAAGCCAAGGCACGTAACAGCCGGCGGCTGTTGTTGCCTCGTGGATGCCAGCACCAACACCGAGCTTAAACCGGAGCTGGTGCAACAGCCGCTAATTGTCATTGGCCGCATCAAGCAGAAGCTGCAGATGTCAGAAACGCTGATCTATGACAACAAATGCAATGCCATCATCAAGCTCGTCAAGCCGAGCAAATTGCTCGTCAAACAACAAATGATGTGCGAGGAATACTTAGAGGTCAGACCACAACAGGCAGTGCTTATAGAGCCGGATCTAATATATGGCACCATATCAACCACCATGCTGGAAACGCCTGAGCCTATGCTTAAGCAGGTGCCAAACCTTAGGTGCAGCCCTTTGCAATCGCAGGATCCTAGCCCAGACAGTATTGAACCGATGAACGAAGACAGCAAACCACCAAGCAGAATTCAGACAATGAGGACACTGCTGAGCGTCTCCCAAAGGCTGAAGCTGTCGATTAACAAGCGAGAGCGTGAACTGCTGCACCGTGCAATCACTAGCCCTGTCCTGCATCCTAGAGCTGACAATGTGACGGACTGCGGCAGCAGCACGGATCGCAGCGACCGACTGCATCCGCAACTGTGGAAACGCTATCACTCCCATCCGCTTCGATCCGATTCGAATGAGCAGGAGAAGCAGGTGGCTGCGGCTGCGCCGGCGGTGGTGGTGGCGGTGGCGACAGTGGTGCCCAGTACGCCGCCCAATGCTGCCGCAGCAGCGCCAGATCTGAATGTGTCAAGTGTTGCTCTATCGCCCAGCAAGATACAGGTGAAGCAGCAGCACTCGACACCGGACCAGCTGTCCAATAAACCCGTCCAGTCCGTGCAGTCCAAGCGGACGAGCAATAGTAAATCTGGCAAGTGGACACCGCGCGGTCGCACCAACGTTAGCTATGCGGCGCATGCCTCCTCACATGCCAATGCCGTGCAGCAGGGCGCCAGCGATAGCAGCACGCGGATCAGCAGCACCCAGCGTCGGCTCAGCTATGATCCGCGTGCCACAATCAGGCGTGCCGCGGCAGTGAAGAAGGTCGAATCGAGCAGCAGCTGCAGCACACTGCCCACACCCAAGACATCGCCATCGAACAGCAGCGGCGTTCAGGCAGCAGCAGCTCCCAGTGCTGAATGCTGCACATCGGAGGTGATTAAGCACAAGCTGCTGGAAGTTATGGAACAGCAGCAGCGGAAACGCTTCCAGCTGTTGGTTTCGCAGCAGGCAGACGAACAGCAGCGCCTGCAGTCCGAGTTTCAGGCACAGCAGCAGCAGTTGATGGATCAAATGATCTGTGACATGAGCACAATTACCTACGACAAGGACGGACAGTCTGATCAGGCCAATTCGGAGTCCAGTTCGATCAACTCGCTGCCGCAGAGTCGCCTCGATCTCGAGCTAGACGAGCCAGAGACGGCAGACATATAATATCACGTTAGATTTAAGTCCACGTGTATATGTATGTATGCTGTGTGTATGTGCGTATTAATACTTAATAAAAATCCGTACGCTAATTCACACATCATAAATGCGATTAATCGCAAATGCTGGCGGCAACGAATGCCAAATTTAGCCACCAACACCAATAGCAACACCAGCACCAGCACCAGTGGCGCGTTGGCGCACCGTCTCTAATTATGCTCGGCGTACCCGTCTGCTGGCATGCCACACAAGTTGCCACCACGCAGAAGACGGAGCTGCCTTCACTTGCGCTCCTCTTGCTTCACCTGCGCTGGCAACTCACGTTGATGTCTCTATACGCGGCTGCGCTGGGCATGGGAGCATTTGCTCGCCCATAACTTGGCGTGTTATTAAGTGTAAGAAATTAAAATTTCATAAATTGTTACGCTTTATTTAGAGCTCCAGTCTCTCCGTCTCGTTCTCGCTCTCTTAATTGCCCGCCTCGCGGAACTGACGGACGCAGTGCAGCGCCGTAGACGCAGCCGTAGCGTGATTTGCGTATTTCGGAAACTTGCAATATTTGGTTTAAAGTGAACGTGGACATAATTAAAAGCACTTAAGTTGGCTTTCGCTTTTACTTATGACGCTGGAGGTGCCAGTGGTGCTGGTGGCTCTATTGGAGCACCGCCAAATTGGCAGATGCTCTTGTAGATAGTTTCGGCCATTTGAATGCTTGAATGTTGCGTGCGGTCTGATTGTGATCAAGCCAATTGGTCGGCAGAGCTGCTGGCCATCATTTGAGTATGATGAGAAATGCTAGAAATGATGAAAATTTTCAAATTAACAGCGCAATGAGCGTGTCAGAAGAAGTGGGTTGTGTCTTTTTAATGGGTATTACGAGTAATACAGATGCATGCGAATTATGCATTTATTCCATTTAATAACTGAATAAAGTAAGTATATAATTTAGAAGACAGTTCGAAGGTGTGAAAGATGTAGAACAATGTGGAAAATGTGTTGGAAATGCTGAAAAAAGTTTGAAAAGACTGAAAACTGTAAAATAGTATGTGAAACTAGTGTTGAAGAAGTCTACAAAAGGTGTTGAAAAACTATTAGGAAATGTGGGAAATTGTAAAAAAAATTAAGTGAATTAATGAGAAAAGAAAAAATATTTCAGTTGTGTGGAAAAGTTTATAAAGTTTTAGAAATTGTAAAAATTCTTGCAAATCTATATACAATATATACAGATATTAGTGAATATAATATAGCTAAAAACTAATATTCTATTATTCTTAAGCAGCTCTGGCAACTAGGGCGTTCGGCTAAGACAAATCGATTTGCAAATCGATTTGCAGTTGGCTAAATAACAAGAAATTGATCTACATATTGAAATAATTTTGCTAATATTGTATATTATTATAATTTGCATAATATTTAGTGAGAATTGAGTTTTTAAAAATTTCATTTATACCTATATTAAGTATTTGTTTCTTTTTAGAAATTATTATTCTATTGCAATTTCAGCTATAGCAGCATCTTTTTCAAACTTTCCTCTATTCGTATGGCAATGCTCATAATTAAACTTCGCATTGCGCCTCACCTCAGTAAAATATTCACATAATTCTCATGCACAAACTAATGAAGTTCTAAATAGTTTCGCCTAATCTCGTGTTTTTTCACTTGGCTAATCACAGAAAAGTTCTGAAGAGCAAAAGAGCAATAATTGTGAGGCGAAAATTCAGTGAAAATAATTTCGCGCTTCGTCTACGAGTTTATTAAATGAACGAGAAGTGCACAAGTAACTGGCATTAGGATTTCATGACTAAAATAAACATAATCAAAGTAATAACTGAGCTTCCGAATCCGCCTCCTTAGCCCCCACAACCGAACCGTACACATGTGAAATTAATCTTGTTTATGCTGCCAGGAGATGGCTCCAAGGACTCGTGTCGAAACTTGGCGCCCAACTGCGCTGCCTTTTGCAAAAGTTTCGCTCGACAAAGTTATTTGAGTAAAAATAAATAAAAACGAATGAGTTCACATTTGGCATGGGTATTGATACTGCTAGGTATACAAACTATATAAGCAAATATATGTATATATGTGAGTGAATATCTAGATAGTTTTGATAATTTAATGCGTGCTCCTTGAGCTGTGCATGTGAACATTTAATTGAAATATTTTCGGGAATTTAAAAAAACGCGAGAAACTGCTTTTCATGCAAATATACAGACTGTGAGAGTGTGTGTGAGTGTGTGTGAGTGTGCTGTAGGTGTTCAATAGACAAGGCGCAACCCTTGTTGGCTTATCCTGCTGAGCAGTGCTGGCAGCGCCATTGCCATTGCCATCGCCGTCATCACATAATCTGCTTATTTTGCAACATAAGTGAAAAGTTCTGTCAACAAAATCAAAATCACGAAAAATTTGTTTGCCATTTAAATTCGATTTTGATCCTATTTATCCTGTAAATTGCAGCAATTGAAAGGATTTACTGTGAGACGGCAAATCGTCGACGATAGCTGCCACGGCCAAGCATCCCATCCACAAATTTCCCGTTTGCACTTCAGCAGACTTTTCTTTTTTTTGGGGAAAGTGTTTGATTTTCAAATTACCTTTTATTGGTATTGCGTGTGTGTGTGTGTGTAAGGGAGTATATGTGTGGGTGTGTGCATGTGTGTGAGGGGGCGTGACGTATGACGTGTGCTGCTGTGACGGTGTGTAAACAGCTCTAACGGTATTAGCATGCACAGCATATTATTGAAGACGGGATATGGATATGGCCGCAGCTTTAAACAAAGCGCTGACCCCGCTGAGCCAGCCAGAGGATATTGAAATTCAATAGCTGCCGAGCTGCAGAAAACGAAAAAGAGCAGAACAAGAAAAAACAAAGCAAACGGAAATCACTTCATAGACGTCGTAGACAAAGTAGCAAAAGTAGCAAAAGGAAACATGAAATGGAAATTGGCGACTGCGACAAATGGAAATCCCCAAGTGCGGGTCAAAGAAAATAAAACTTTATGCAAATGCGCCACTTTGGCCGTAAAATGAAATAGTCCCTGGCCAAATTATACCTGATGCCTGATGAGCTGACTTGCAATTGCCGTGAATTGAAACAAAAGGGACAGCACCCACAGTCCGTTCACCCCTCCCGCAGCTCATAAACTTTTGTTTCAACTGCGACTGAGGCGGGGCGTTTGGGAACCAGCGCAGGTGACTTTAAGTTGCAAACTTTTGCATTTTACCTACTTTCTGTTCATTTACATACAGTGCGTCCAGCTTGCCACATTGCGTCACATTCCGCCACGGAAGTTGTTACGAACACGTTTTGTCGCTGCGGATGTGTTGCCTTTACACTTTTTTTGCCAGGCCACGGCTCTCATTATGATTGTTATTAAAGTTAGCTGCGGAGAGTGTATTTCAGCTCTCTGACACAATGTGTAACGCATAGCAAGTGGAGTATATCAGGTATTTATACATTCAAGCTGTAACAACAGTCGGGTTAATATAGACTATGATGATGCTGCTAAGGCTGGCACAGATATGTAAATTTCTTAATTTATTAAATATAATAATAAATTGTAAACAGTATTAAAAGCAATTCTTATGACAAATTTCTAATTGTTTTATAGAACTATTATGTAAAACTTATGGCAAACATAAGTTTTTTGTATTGTGATATACTTTTCTTTTTTCAGGCACCTTAAAAAGAATATACAATATATGTCACAAAAGAATTATTTTCTGAGTCATAAGACTATACCTGATATCTTGATGGAATTTTATAGTTCTCTAAATAGGTTTGTTTATGTTTAAAATTTTGTTTTTGATTTGTGGCTAAACCCTGTTTGCTCACAGCACCAGGTGCGACAGATAACCAGGTGGAATGAAGAATAGAGTTATATTAGATGTCTACTCCTGCATCGGCTATGAAGTTGTTCCCTTTCAGTATGAAAAGTTTTTCATTTGTTGCGAGTATTTCTTTAATACCATTACGAGAACATTTTGTAAATTTATTTAAAATATGTTCAATTCTTAATTGAATTAGACTCAAATCAAATACTGAATAAAGTACTCTGCAGATTTGTTTATATTGCAGACTCTCAGTAAGTATTTTCTGACCTATGTGTGACCCAGAAGTTTCCATTTTAGATTTCTGTGCAGTTTATCTTCAGATATTTATATAGATGGAACTTAAAATAAATTCAAAATTATAATTTTGGTTTTATAAGCAAATCAAAAAAGTGAAGTAAAGCTTTGCTTTACGTGCAACATTATGCAATATATTATATATATATTATTAATAATATATTAAATATAGTATGTCATTTAATACCATATTATAAGTATAATATTTATATATGCACTACAAAGCCTTTTTAAGCTAAATAGCTTCAAGTGTATGCCATGTGCGACTAGCACTCATATTTTAATTATTATAATTTTAGCTGTAGTTGCGTTCATTTCGTCGCTCATTTTTGACCGGAAACGGAAGCTTGTTATTAATTTGCATGTCCGGCGGCGACGGCCCTGGCGACTAGAGCGGCCAGTGGCCAGCTCCTCCTGAACAGGTGGTTAGTCACAGTCTCTTTCTCTCTAACTAAGCGCTACACACGTTTCTCTCGCTTTCTCTATATCTCTCTCTGTGTGTGGAATGTAGCTAATTAAATTTCGCATGCCCTTGCCATAGCTACTCTGCTATGCTCTTTCTTGATGCCCTCGCTGTCTTAATTGTGTTTGTGCTGCTCTATTTCAGCAGCGCACTCAAAGACAGCTTCACATTTTTTTTGCTCTGCTGCCATGCCCACCATAAGACCAAAGCATTTATGTCTTTGCCCGAGTTTCGTTCTGGTCTGGTTTGGTCCTGGGCGCAGCGCAGAGCAGCGCAGCGTCTTAGGTGCTGTTTGCGCTAAAATAATTGAATTAATAATTGCTGCGTGTGGTTTTCATGCTTTTCCAGCTAAGAAAAGCGTACCCCATAAGCTTGAGCCCCGGCCGCAGTCTGAGTAAGTCGTGTGAAACTTTTATCTTTGCCTGCGGCAGCCGCTAACCCAACCAGTCAGCCCAGTCTTCCCCCTGCTGCATGCCTTTACTTACACACTGATTTAATAAATTAACGTTAATTAGCTGTTGTGGTCGATGAAAAGGGGGGCTGAGGAGTGGGGGGATGCCGCCGCTGCTGCTGATACTCATGCTGTCTTAGCTTAAAGGACAATAATGCTAAAATCCAACACGCAACGTGGCAACTTTTCCGTTGGTACGTGATTTCCGGCGTTCGTTCAAGATTTGCCCGTTCGATATATGAATTATGAGCTTGCGATGGCAGCTAGGAAAACAACCGCAGCGGAGCAGCATCATGGAACGGTAGTATCTCATTCTCCACCGATAATTCACTAATTGACTCTGCATTTTTCTGCTTCTCATATCTTTTTCTGCCATGTGTGGAAAAGTGTGTTAGAGCTTGTTTGTTCATGCCATTTTAATTAGCCAAATGAGCAGCTACTAGGAAGCGGCATAAAGCTGTTATTTAGAGTGTAGATACTATGAAATTCTAATAAATAAAAATGAAATTAAAAGTTATTCTTCTTTTGGCATACAATTTGTAGAGGAAATAAAAGGAAAATTGTTTGCATATTTAAATTTACTTTAGATATTATCAGCTTATAAGATTTTCAATCAAATAAATTAAAACATCTTAATAAATAAGTATTACATCAAAAGCCCTTTACTTTAAGTCAAGTTTGGATATTTAAATTTCTGTTAGATATTCTCAGTATGTATGATTATCTATTTCCAACAGATTTTTAAACATATTAATTAGATTATATAACTTTTTATGAGGAGAAACTTAGATCATGTTTGGCAGAGCGTTACAAATTTCAATTGATCATCCTAGAACCGATTATAGCTATACATTCGAGAATGTAAAATATAAATAAAGAGTATTTAGAGGGCTAGGCACACAAAGTGCAACCCATTCATATGATTGTAAATTAAATTTGAAAACTGATATTTATTTACTTCAAAGTATATCTCAAAATAATCAAAAATTCAATTTACTTTGCCTCGATGTCTACCTTTTGTCTTGACTATGGCCTTCAAACGGTCAAAAAACGACTCTCTTTGAATATGTTAAAGAAAAGATTGATTATTTAATAATCAACTCTCTTAATGAAAACTGTAAGGAAAGAGTTCGACAATAGAATAGAAGAAGAGAAATCGGTAATCAAAAGTAAAGTCTGCTAATGGTCAAGCTCAAGTTGTGTAAAACTGTTAAATTTCACTTTGTTACATCTAAAAGATCTTTTAGAATGCAACGAATTGTTATTGCCTGCATTCAGTTGATAATTAAATGCAATACTCAATTATGTATGAGTGAATGAATTCATTTGAAGTTATCAAAGTATGACTCTGACTGGCCGCTGGGCCTTGGGTGCCTGTGCAGAGAGAATCTAATTAAAGTGCGCATCGAGAGGCGGAAATGCAGTGCAGCAAGAGGACTAACAGCCTTTGCGGTCAAAGGTTAGCTTACTGACCAAAAGTGGCCGAAGGCTGTTTACCAGTTGAGCAGTTGCTGCTCCTTGAGACATCTGCTGACCAAACGAGTCGAAAGCAACAATGAAGCAAGGCAAAGCGCTCGCAGCTAAGGACGTCGTGTGTGACAATTGGACACAAGGAGCAACACAGCATGGATGGCAAGCATTTAAATTGAAATTAACATCCTGTTGGTCTGCAGCTGCATGGCCTGCAGGAAGCACTTCAGCAATATGCTTCAATCCAGAAAGAAATGCTGCTCCAATTATGGCCTCAAAAAGTCAACTCAAAGCCGTTGCCCAACTCGATGAAAAACTTGCCCAACAAGTGGCGCGAGTGGCAAAGCAAAAGTGTCAGGCAAACATCAGACTGTTGGCGCCCTAGACAAACACTCACAACTCACACACACACACACACACACACACACACTGACTACAGACAGACAAAGTGAGAGCCACACACGTAATTAAGAGGCCATTGTTGTTTCGCTGACAAAAGTGAAAGATGTCTTGATGGATAACGTGGTTGCGTTTTCCCATTCCAATTCGCCGTTGACACTTCAAAGTGTGAATGAGTCTCTCTATGTGTGTGTGTGTGTGTGTCTCTTGTGAGCTTGGCTTTTGATGTAATCAGCTTGCAGCTTGCTCTCTCATTCAACACTCAGGACTCAGCACTCAGCACTCAGCTCTCAGTCTGACACATTATCCCCAATCTTGCAATTATTCTTACCTCAGCCTTTGAAGACAGCAATTAAAAGACTCACACATATGCAAACACACAAACGCGACAGACAGCTAATTCATTGAGTGAGTGTGTTTGTGTGTGTGTGTGTCTGTGAGTGTGTGCTGATGTATGCATAAATATATAATGTGTTTGCCTTGTTAGTGGCTGGCGGTATCACTTTATTTTGCGGAAGGATTAAATTAATGCCAAACGTGTGCTCTGTTTTGTTGTTTTAGGCAACAGACACACACACACTCAACACACACACTGACACAAGTGAATGCCTGCTATAGACAAACAACGTGTGGAAACCGCTACTTACACTAGTTAGCTAATAAAATTAGTTTTATTAACACGTACTACGACAAGTGCCAACAGCAGCTAAACACACGCACACACACTACATATGCCCGTGTGTGCGTGTGTGTGCCAATTGGCTTTAAGTGTTAATTGCATGTAAAACTATTAAATGCTCAATGGCTACGAAAGTGCTAGCAGAATGTGTTTAAAGACACAGCAAATAGACGAGCAGACAAAACTCGTTGCCTACTCTTGAGCGCAATTGAAATGAGAACAATTTAAGCAGGAATAGTTGGAAAAGATTGATAAACTAGCTTAAAGACCTTAAGACCAAGACCTTAAGTATATCAATTAGTTAAACAATTTAATAAAATAAAAAAGGGCTTCATATAGGTAACATTTGATATTTGATTAAAATACAAGTGCTCTAGTTAGGTATGCCCGACTCAAATATACAGCGAACCTCATGGCTTCAAATCTTCTACAACATATACACTTATACACAGACACACATACAATGCTTGCTTTGTATTTGATGTCTTCGCTGTGTTTCTTCTTACCAAACCCAATGGAAAATTCATTTTTGGATAGCTTCAGTGTTTTTTGAGCGATCTTAATGAATTTGTAGGGGTGATTATGATCTAAACTGACAATTTCACCCATTTGCGGTAAAAGCTAAAGAGGAAAGTATCAGAATTATTGAAAACTCGATATTTGTGTGTACAATATAAGAATCTGAATCTGTATAGCTGATTTGGCTGACTGTGGATACTAAAAATGCGAGATATGCTCATATAGCTGAGGATTTTTAATCGATTTCAGAAAAATTATTAAGACTTGAAGCAAGCTTCATCAGCGCATGGCTTGGGATCAAGTAACTCTTTTCAAATCTCTAGCTGTGATAGAAACTAAGATCAAAACCTTAAAAAATACCATGAGACAGACGAACAGATAAACAGATAAAAGACCAACGGGCATGACTAGGTCGATCAAGAAACACTACACTTAGTGTATTCACATTCGCATTCGCATTATCAACGGTTATTAAACTCTGAACAAGGTTGAAATAGATATTCAAATAAGTTGCTCAGTTTTCTGGGTATTACCTAGTTATGTGTATGTTGCATAATGGAAAACCCTAAGCCAGTCATAACTGAAGAAACTTCTTTTACCTTTCCACTGGATACTCTCCAGTGCTCACACTGACTACACTTATGATGAGGCCAGGCTATATGCGATATCGTATATCATTATGTATTCCATGAGCCATACAAATTGCCAGTTAATTGGAGCGCTGACATCAGCAAAGCCAACCAGATAGCCAGATGAAATTTGACGACAATGGGCAAGTTAGATGACGGCGTCTGCAATTACCACACGCACACTGACCAACATAATTAATGTTAATAAATAATAAATTTACATATATAAAACTGAGCGGCTGAGTGTGCGCCCCAGCCGCAAAAGCGTGTAATACAAGACAAGTTTTGGCCGAAAGTGAAAGGCATACAAATCTGTGTAATTAAAAGCGGCATTCACCAGCTGAATGGTCGGGGAGGGGGCAGGGGCGGCAGATAGAGGGAGGAGTGGCACGATGCCAACGGAGAGATAACATGCAAAAACTTTTGGCCGGAAACGTTTAATTAACTTGTTTGTTTCGTCTGGCCACAATTCATATGCGAAACGTATCGTGCAATTAAAAATCTTGGCCAAAAAGAAATTGAAAGTAGCTATGGAGCGGCCAGAAAATCAACATCTAATGTGTGCCATGCGTATGCGTAGGCTATCAGAGATCGCTCATAGATAGTCATAGCAGTTTGGGGACACTGGGAAAGGACATTGCATTAACCAGAGTACATACAGTAGCCATGCTGAAGTCTTAGACCGCAGCTGTAAACTTGGCAGCAAGTTCCATTTGGCACTTGGCGAAAACTTTCAAGAAAATTAACCGCATTTCGAATGCAGCAACAACAGCAGCAACAATCTTTTCTAACTTGACAAAACATATCTAGTTACATTTATTGAATTGTTTCATGTGTGTTTGATAACTATTCGACAGAGTCTATGTGCGTCTGTGTGTGTGTGTCAGTTTGTATTTGAGTTTTGGCAATTTGCACTTATTCAGTTGCTTCAGTTTTACTTTGGCAACATTGCAACAGCAAAGTTTTTCAATTAGACATGCCAAGAACCAAAAGCATCGCAACGATGCGGAAGTGTGCCTGGCATTAGTGTCCAGCCAGCTCAAAGGGTTGTTTTCAGCTTGACTCACTTGGCTCGGACTCCTCCTCCTCCTCCTCTGCACAGCTTCCATCAGCCATAATCAATCGAAATGCCGCGCTCAGTTCACGTCAAGTGTAAAGATAAGAGGCAGCCGCCTTTCAGCTTAAAACAACAAATTAATTAGCATTCATTGCCGCCCAATTGAGCTTGTAAATATTTAATTAATCGCCGATTTGTGCAAGCGGCCAAAATGCCGAAGGCAACAACACGACACCAAACGCAGGCAATCAATTAAAACTGTTGATGAATGGGCCTAGTTGACATGAGAATTTCGTAGAGGGGCGCTTGTTCCAAGAGAAATAACAAGCAAAAATCATCTATAAATATATATTATTTAAAGTGAACTTTTTCGTTTTTATCTACTAAATATTACTACATAATTCTGAATTTATATATATTATTAAAACATATTATAATTTGTTTACGCCCTCTTTTCGCAGTCATCAGTGTAGAGATGTACAGTTCATAGTTCAAATATGTTTACTTCATACTCAATTAAGTTGTTTCAAATCAAAACAACGTGGAAATCGGGCGTCAGGTCAGGTCTTATAAGTCTATGTGTGGAAGAATGTGACTGTGAGTCAACTGTAAAACAATAGGCATATATATATATATAATTTCTGATGAATCCATGGATACAATAATCTACTTGCCGACTTTTAAGGCTCCTACAGTTAGAACTGTTGTGGAAAAAAACAGTTAAAACTATATGACCTTGATATTCTTACTTATTATTAAAACACAAAAATGTTCACACAAACAAAATAGTTACATTTTAATGATATACCCAAGCTATGCTGTCTGAGAATCACCGAGAGAGGCTTTAAAAATGTTTGCAAACATAACGTGGAATGCTCCCAAGGCAACTTGTGTGCTGGCAAACGTCAACATTCAGCTAGCTGCTACAATGCCCCCAAGGACTTTTGCTAAAACAAACAAGCACTCACACACACACGAGAGAGAGAGAGAGAGAGAGAGCGGGAGAGAGTGTCTCGCACACACACACACACACACACTGAGTCAAGTTTTAATTTGCTCGCTCTCTCATATGTGGAAACAAAGTCACTTCGACACTCCACAACAAAAGATGCCAATTTAATCTAGTTCTAGTGCCTGCTGGCCACATGGGACACTTAAAACCACTGGACAGCAGGGCAGCCAGACTCTGCACAGGAAATGACTTCAGTGCCGACCCAGCTGCTGCTGCTGCTGTTTGAGTGTGTGTTAGAGTGAGGCTGGCGCCAGCAGGTAACTTCCGGCATAGTCAAATTGAAAATGGCATAGCATACCACAGGGCGCCCAACCACTTGGCCAGCTGCTCCACTTTTTGTGGCTAAAGTGTAAAGCTGTGAAGCTCAGAGACTTGAACAGGAGACTGAGATGAAGGTGGGGATGGAAAAGTTGGGCACTCGTAAAGTGTGACAAATTGAATTAATGCCGCTGCAAATGGCAAAGTCTTTTCGAGCTGGTCACCGTAATTGTTTAATACGCATTCTTAATTAAGGCGCAGCGCACACAGACGTTGACCAGCTGAGCTCGGCCTCAACCTGAACTCGATGCGAGTGTAAGCTCTGTGAACTGCGACCGGCACTTGACTTATGGCACAAAAGCGCAGACACAAATCTTTATGATGTGGTCTCTGCTGCGTATGTGTGGCACGGTTAAGTAAGAAAAACTACAGTTTCCACTTAAGGCCGTAAGCCACGTGCGACACACAGGCACTTGGCCACTTGGCAGCAAGTCGACTAGAGTCCAGTCGAGTTGAGTCCAGTCGAGGCGCTGCAAATGGCAACCGTAGAGTGGACATTGACAAAAACGCAATGTGGCTGCTGGCACTGCAGAGAGCGTCTAACTGACGCATTGTTGGTGCCCATAACTCAGGGGCTCTGGTGACAAAAACCTGTGCAAAACGTACTTGTGTTTGTGTGTGTGTGGCAAGAATCTTAAAGATAAATAAGCAGTCCAAGCGTAGACGTGGCTGAACTTTGACCCCAAAAAATAAAAACCGCAAACGCAAAGGGCAAAAAACGCTGCGAAAATAAAAGACGACAACGATTATGACGCTGCCCGAGCTCAACGAAGCGCAACTGATGAAGCCCACTTAGACGAGGTGTCCCCAACTGGACAGCGGTCAGCGCGACGCGCTGGCAACATTTGCCGTTGACAGAGCACCAGCCAAAGAATGAAAGAAGCCAACACACACACATACACAAAAGACAGCAGCTGTGTGTGTGTGTGTGTGTGTGTGTACTACTTGGGGTCGTCTGGACAAACATTGCGGGGCGACGACGACGACGATGATGACGACCGGACATGACCAAATGAAAATGTGTAGCCCGGCCTCAGGCCCCGCGGCGCTGTTGACGCCGTCTTCGGCCTGGGATTGGGTCTGCTTATACCATACTGGGACTGCACAATTATTACTTCAAGTTTTCATTTGCTTTTGTTGCGGCCATGTCTGGAGGTGCACCAAGGATATCAGGAAGCAGCCTCCGCCTCTGCTGGCGCGGAGTTTGTAATTTCGCTTCCTGCGTCTCATTTTTCATATTTGGCGCACTTTGAGTGCCATTTGGCAAAGGCAACTGCAATGCCAACCAGCCAAAACCCAACAAGGTAAACAGACAATTTCTCAAGCGACTAATGCTCTGAGTTATTGTTCAAGCATTGAGGAGAGAAACAGAGAGACAGAGAGAGAGAGAGAGAGAGCGAGCTAAGTGGCAATTGGGAGTGGGTTAAGTGCGCTATTAGAGACTCTCAGCCATGCCTTGTCGAAACTCTGAGCAACATTTTCTGGAACTACTTATATGATTTATGACTCTAGTCTAGATTTCAAGGCTGAGAAGTTAAAGTCTAAGGAATAGAATTCTATTTTTAATAAAGATAGCTCGTATGTGAATCAGTGTAATCAATGGCATTTATGAATTTTTTAAATTAATAATAATATCATTTCTATTTATTTCTTTCCCAAGTGGTTGTTAACTAATGAATCTCTTGATGATAGATATATATTTATATTCTCTTAACTGATTGTTAAAACTCTATGTGAAGATTAAACTTAAAGCTGTCTTACACATTCACAATCAGAGCTCGTACAGCTGAAAGATTCATATTCAGCTTTGGGTTCATTTACAAATGTGACTTTACCAGTTGAAGAAGCTGAAAGAAGACGAAGTTAATTTAGCAAATGTTAAAATTAAAAAATATTATAAAATTATAAAGTATTAATACTAAGCATATATTTCAGATTTAAAACTTAAATTGTATTTTATGAATTTCTACTATAATACAGTCAGTTCAACAATTTGTTTACACATGCAATAAAAGTTATATACATAAAATAAAAATTGTTGGCATCTAAATAGAGTCAGCAGTGTAGCTGCTCATCTGTCACATCTGCAACTTTGACCAACTATAAAAAATGTTAAAGTTGTTTAGTCTTAAAGCACAAAAAATATATAGAAATGTGCAGAGGTTGACATAAATCTTTTATATTAAAAGCTACTGACAGTAGGCTCGTATATCTTTCAATTTTGCTTGATTGTTATTAATCAGCCACAAAACTATTACTACTACTAGGCTAAAGCCCTTAAAAAAAACCAATTGTCTGTAAAACTATATCAAGAGCTCAGTTCTAAGATCGGCAGACTTTACTAACGATTGCTGTTTATCATATTGTTCTCCTTTCAAGCTAAAATTATTTGAAAATTATATGAATAATGTTTTCAGAAAGAGATACAATACGAGTGCAACTAATGTTTATTAAAATATTAATATATTATTGAAATCACATATTTAAAAGATTTTTAGTTTGAAAACTAATAGAAAATCTGGCTTAGAATTATGAGTACAATTATGATATATATACTAAGTGTTTTAAATTGAATCTTAGTATAACTGTATTTTCAATATCAATTTTATGTAGCTTTATAAGAAATAAAATCTATGTATAAATGGCTCAATTTCTACTCACACTCCTAAATTTTGAATAAATATTTGTAAAAATAACGAAATTTCTAAGAAATGGAATAAATAAATATTATTTTTAGCAATATTTATTTCATTAAAATTCAAATTTACTTCAGTTTTGTTGCTAAATGAACTCAAGCAATTGCTGCTTCGCTGCGAAACTCGAAACTGATTCAACAAATATTGTTTGACTTGAATTGAGAAACTTTTCGAATTGTATAAATGTATAAAGAGGAGTTCATTGACTGTCTCGCATGTCAAGCTCAATGTCAAATTGCTGACCTTAGCGGAGTGCAAGGCAAAAGCTAAATATCGCCCATTAGACGACCTGTTGAGAAGCGACTGTAAAACTTTTTGCCCGACGCTAAACATCAGAAATGCAAGCCAAATATTGCCATATTTATATACACAAAAACCGCCTACAAGATGACCAAATAAGAAAAACAAAAGAAACTTCAAGTAAAGAAAAGAAAATTCAATGAAAATGAATATATACCAGATATATAAATATATATATTTGTGTATGTATATGTATGTATATGTTTATGTATATACTTCTGCGCCTGTATGCGAGTATCTATGCCATGAAGGTCATATTAAATTGCTATAAAATGTTATCGATTTTATTTGCAACAAAAGAAAATGCGCTGCGCACAAGCAAGAATCGCCTAACGAGGACACTGACACCACAACAACAACAACAATAACAACAACAACAATAAGAAGAAAGGCAAAAGCAAAAGCAAAAGCTAAAGAAAGGCAGAAGCAAACAGTGAAGCCAGCTGGCAACGTCCGAGGCGCACAGTCCAAATGAGAAACTGAGAAACTGAATAACTGCGGCCCACAAAAAATCCATAAAGAGGCGAAACTTTTTTGCCGCCTATTTCATACAGTCTGTAGCTCTTCCTTCTCTGTGTCCATTCGCAACGTTGGCTAATTAGAAAAGTTTCCTCAAGGTGGGGTGGAGGAGGGGGGCGAGCTCGACGCTCATAGGTGCGTGCGTCGCCATTTTTAAGCGCACGTGGCAGAAGGTGAACGCTGCAGCGCTTTGTTAGCCGAATAGCCAACTAACGGTCGTGGCTTAATGTCACACCTACCTCTCCGGCGGCAGAGACGCAACCATTGGCTGGCATAAATCACGTCCCCGTCGCGCACCTACAGCGCTGAGAGCAACAGCCGCACACAGAGACACACCTTCCAGGCAGCCACTGGCTGGCTGGCTTGCTGGCTGGCCGGGTTAGCCAAAGCAGCGCACCTGATGCTCTCCGCTCTCTGTCTCGGCAGCTGCCACTGAGGTGGAGCCACTCGGCAGCGGTCTCATTTGTATTTACCTAAAGACGTGCAGCAGCAGACGTCGCAGCAGCAGCAGCAAACGTAAAAAAAAGCAAAGGAAAGGCATAGAAATACACGAGAACGAGAACTAACGAACGACACGAAGCTGTGTCTCTATCTGTGTGTGTGTGTGTGTGTGTGTTGTGTGTGAGCACCTAACTGCGCTCAAAAAACTTGCACACCAAAGCAGCCACGACGAGAGCATGTCCTCACACACACACACACACACACACACACACACACACACACACAGAAACCTATACACCGAAAGCTAAGAGCAAGGTGTATGCCGAAAATGAGACGATGACGATGACGACTACGCGAATGAGAACGAAAATATTGCCGTGACGTTGATGAAAGGCCAGGCCAAGCCAGGCCACTCGTCCAACAGGAGCGCATGTGCTGCCGTCAAACAAAAAAAAAGAAGCTGTTTTAAATATTTGCATCAGGCATCACTTCTTATATGTCAACAAACGGGCGCATATGGCGAATGCGTGTTAATATTAAGCATACGATCCGTTTACCAGCCATAAATCAAGTTTAGTAGCCTTACGATGCGAAGCCGTCGGTAAAAAAGAAAAGGAACAACACATAAAAGACGTTTTGTTGGCACGCTCCATGCTCCACGCTCAATGCTTGGCCGCTCAGTGAGCAAGCGAACAAGGTGCTCGGCTTTGGTTGGCTGCCAACATTCTGCACACCTTAACGGTAACGGTAAATGTGCGAGCGAGCCAGCAAGCAACAACCTGTCTGTGATGCTATACGTGTGAGTGAGTGTATGCCCGCGTGTGTGTGTGTGTGTGTGTGTGAGGAGAGAGCGAGAACGCAAACGCACGACGCCACAGCGAATGAGCAACGGAGGCGCCAAGGCCCATAACGACGATGGTGAGGGGAGCGCTGGGCTACGTACACGGGTGCAAATAAACGCAAAACAACTGCCACTTGCGGTTAGGTACCAGTCAGTAGCAGCAGCAGCAGCAGTAGCAGAGCAGCAGTAGCAGAGGCAATAGCAGCAGCAGCAGCAGCAGCAGAAACTCAGCTGTTAAATATAGCCAAGACTAAACACTGAAGCTGACTCTGACTGATGGGCAGCAGCAGCAGCAGAATCAGCTTTTGTAGGTGCTGGAAAGGGGCAGCACACGGCAGGTGGCGCTGCTTAGCAGATGCCAGAGCGAGAGAAAGAGAGAGAGAGAGACAGAAGCAATAGCAGAGAGTGAGAAAGAGAGAGTGAGATAAAGCCAATGGCACCTACAAAGGCATTTCGTACTGCTCTCACCAAAACGATGCCAAAGACGATGCTGACGAAGACCAACACCTAGAGCAGGTACACACACATACACAGAGAGAGTCACGGCTGTACATAGGTTTATGTATGGTTAGCTGGTTGAGGTTCGTTGGGGTGAGCGGCATTTCTTTGCGCAGGTAGATTGGTGGATGCGTAAGGTACATTATATACGCCAAAGCACACACACACACACACACATACACGACACGTGTCTAGCAGCAGAGGTGTGAGGCAAGCACATGCGCAGTGCCAAACGAGCGCTGAGAGAGTATTAACATGTTGTCAGTCTAGCAGCACTCTTAGTTAACATAATACTGTTAATGCTTAACATACCACTGTAATGTTAAAGCAAAGGGGAAATCTCCACTGTTAAGCAGCAATGTTAAAGCTGCATTTCAGCTGCTGTTGCGCTCGCTCCATTAAAACGTTTAATCATAAATATTTTTGAGTGTGGACAATGGAAATACAACTTCAGACAGCTATACATATATATGGATATATACATATAGCTTATATATATATATTTTACAAGTACTTTTCAAGTCAGTTGAACCAGACATTGACCCATAAACGAATTAACATAATTGTTGAGTCTTGCATTTTATTCCTTTGTGCGCGTTGCTGCAACTTCGCATCGATGGAATGCGAGGCGAAAGTGAAAATCGTGGGCAAACATGTAATTGAATTGAATATTTAAAGAGTCGCAAAATATATAAAGGAACGAAGTAACGTAGAACTATAGATATTCTTGCTTAAGCTGTTTGGCATCAACAATATAATTTTGTTTCGATTTTCGATTTAAATTAAAATTGTTGCAGAAAAATATAATTAAAATATATTTTAAGTAAAATGTAAAAACCTAAAAAATTTTTATAATTTTTTTCAAATGCATAAATAGTTTTGGTTTATCAAAAATGTTATCATGTCTAACTGTCCAGCTCTTAAATACTATTTAATTCGCTGCTAGATATATGAGTTCAAAGTAAAGCTCGATCCATGTATAACGATTATTATTAAAAATTTTAAAAAGAATTCACAAACATTTTCAAACAATTTCAAAGAGCAAGCATTTCCATTATGCATTGTAAACGATTTCATTTATGTGGCTCTGCATCCTAGAGCCTAAATCGTAGTGGATTGACATAAAATTGAACCTTAAGGTCATCCTTTTCACATTACAGTTCTAAGCTGGCCAATAGATTAACGCACCATAAGTCAAAACTTCAGTTTCCAATTATCTGTATAGTAGCCAGTTAACTACAACATAGAGACTTTGGTAGAATGGCCTAAAGAATCTCTGAATTTGAGAGTATCTTCAGATTAGCTTGAAGTATCTTTGACATACTTCTGCACTCCGCCCTCAAAGGATAAGGAAGTCAGAAAATCAAATTATTAAAATTACTTGAATAATTTGTTAAGTTCATACTTAAATGAAAACACCAACGAAGACTTCACAAACTACAACTCCACAAAAACTAACTAGCTAGAATATGAAACCAAAACCAAATCCCATCTATTCAATCGCCTCACTCAACTTAAATTACTCCAAACACTTGCAGAAATAAATGCAAGATATCTTAAAACCTGTTTGGCTTTCATTAAGAGATCATAAGCAATGTGCTAATAAGATTAAACAATCAAGAAAAACCATGAAGTAAATTAAACTTCAACTCAAAAAAAAAAAAGAAAAGAAAAGAAAATGACAAAAGCTCCACAAAACAGGCGAAAAAAAAACGTAAATGATTTAAGAGCTTATCGGACGGCAAGGAAGAGCGAGAAAAAGTGCGCGACGATGTTGCAAGCAGACAAACGAATGAAGCTTAAGCAAAATGCTTGTAGGTGATTATGCAGCATAATTTATGCAGAGGGCAGCAGACGGCGGCACGGGAAGACAACGCGAACAGGACAGGAACAGAACCTGCGCAACTGAAACTGATTTAATTAAGCAGGTGATTAAAGTTGATGCCGGTTATTTGTAGCAGCCAAAACAGCAACAACAAAGCAAGGCAACAGCAAGGACTCGTGCTCCTGTTGCTGTTGCTGTTGCCCCGCAAGCGGAAGTCAGCGTGTAAAGTGCGCGAAAAGTTTTTGGCATCGGACAGCCGTAAATTCGTAGCCTGCAAATGGCTCTGACCAGGCGGCCAGGCCAAGTGCCTGCGGGTGCAACTTTTGCACTTTTTTATTTGCATATTTGGCTGTTAATTGAATGTTGTTTGTTGTTGTTCCACGAAAAAGGTCGAAAAACCGAAATCAACGGTAATTAAAATTCAATTAGAACACAAACAAAAACAACACAACAACAACAACAACAGCTGTGGGCTATAACTATATACACATATACATAGACGAAAACTAAATAGCTGCGAAATATTTGTATCCATCCAAAAAACCAATTACAATTGGCCGCACTTAATTGGTAGAGCCTCCGAGTTTGCCGTGTTAATGTAATGGCCCACCATTTACGTCAACTTAATGCCCATTTGCTGAGTGTGTGTGTGTGTGTGTGGGTTTACTTCATTTACTGCTACATTTCTCGCACCACTTTCGCCTAGGTAAGATTTATGTTATAGTGGCCAGTGGGCAGTGGGCAGTGGGCAGTGGGCGGGCCACTGTGTCAATCGCTGCGAGCGGCCTCAAGTGTGCAACGCAATTTAGTGAAAATATCAAATTTCCCACTCACACACACTCACACACACACTCACGCACACCACAAATTCTAACACACGCAAACACACTTCATTCACTTCTTTCTTTGCTTCTTTTTTTTTGGCTGGACGTAGAAAAGTAAACAGAAGGTTAATGGATTTGACACACGGTCCAACATCAGGGGCAACATCTACGGCACTTGTGCGTGAAATGGATATGCTTTCAGGCCATACACACACACACACACGCACACACACACACACACACACACACATACGCGCACACGTAACGGTAAAAGCTGCTGCATTGAAGCTGAGCCACATTTGCTGCTCAGGTTTCAACTTAACAGATTTCTGTTTTGTGGCATTCGAAAACACTTTAACGCCGACTACAGATTGTCAGCAAAAGTTAAGAAGATGTTGAGGCTTTACCTAATATGTAGAAATATAATAGAGCTTATGTAACCAATCAAGAAGTTCCCACAAACCTTATTATATTTAACTTGATTTTCGAAAAGTTAACAGCTGCTTTAACTAGCTGTTAAAATATGAGTTGAGCACAATGCTGCCATAAGCTTATCTGCTTTGAGCCTAGCATCAAATTTTGTTAGCTGATATAAACATAATATATTTATAAGGTGATTGTATTTAAAATGTGTAGATGGGAGCATTTAGCATACGATTTAAAATCCATAAAATATTGTTATCTTCAATCAGTTAGAAAGAAGTTGATATGGGAATATGATCATAAGGGGCATATATTGTATCAGGCACAGTCAGACCTCAGCCACCTCTTAACCCATCAGCATCCAACTGAGATAGTCATCTCTATCTGCCAACCATGAAAACTATTGTATGTTTAAGATGTCAACTGTTTGACATCTATGACTTAAGGCATCAAGTCTTTGGCACCAATGACTTGACATCTTAAACACAACATATTCGTAGATCTACACAAAGTCAGCCTGAAATGATCGATTTTCTATAAATATTGTTATCAAAGATTGCTTCAATTTATAGACTATATTTATATATTTTTACAAAACCGATGAATATTAATATTTTATAAATTTATAACTAACGATATTATTAAGTGAGTAAGAGTAAACAAATTTATCACATGACTACGTAGTATCTCCTAGTCTCACACTCCCAACATGAGCATTTTGAGTTACTTAAAAAATAAATTTGTAGCCAACATACCCCAAATTAAATCATAGTTCCATAATTAACCTAATACTATTTATTTAAAATGTTACTGATGTTAGCAGAAATATCTCTAATAACTTTTAAAAATTCCAGTTTTCCATCAATTTTTAAACAAAAATTTCAATTGCTACACGAAACTTAACTTTTATTAACTTAACTTCATTATTATTATATTATTACCTCAACTATTAAGATGGTTAAATGTCTTTATTGTTACTAACTCTAGTTTATTTATTACTACTTTCTTTTCTGAAATCTAATTATTTCCTATGACTCATTGTTTCATCTCTCTGAGTTTTGATCTATGCATTGCATCAGCATTCAGTCAATTAGTCAATCAATCAGTTAGCTTTGTCTGCCATTCAGCACAAACAGCTATGTTTGGAGACTCAAAGTTTTTGGTTTCCTGTCTAAGTCACAGCTAGTTTTCTAGCTATAGCAACCCCTATGCGTGAATCAAGGTACATGTGGGCATCTTTGCGCTTTTTATTTAAACTTTCACGGCACGTTCGAGCTGGCAATGGCAAAGGCCAGAAAGCAAAGCGAAGTTCCAATCAGACACGCAAGGCGTCTCGACGCGGACTGACAATTGGCCACCGGCTGTGGCTGTGGCTGGGACTCTGACTCAGACTCAAACTCAGACTCCGACTCAGACTGTGAGAAAAAAGTGTAAGTAAACTGCAACTGTTTACAAAATTTGTGCGCAGTTTTTACGCCAATTTCTCGATGCCTGTAGCGCTGTGTAGCCCATGGATGCTGCACTGCATCATCACCGTTGGGGCAAATAAATCATGTGTGAAGGTGTTCTACCACCTACCGCAGGCAATCTGCGCCACTGACAGTTTTAATGCCGCATGAAGTCCTGGCTGCTGGCTGCTGGCTCCTGGTTTCTGACTCCTGTTTGCAGCGAAACTTTTATGATTTCCTACTCCAACACCAGCTCCAACTCCAACTCCAACTCCTTCTCCATCTCTGATGCTGATGCTGATGCTACGTGCGCGGCTCGCACTTGTGGCATATGTGTGACGTTTCAATATCCTGTTGCGTGATTTTTATTTTCATATTTCTTTTTTCCCCCATTTTTTTTTATGTTGATTTTGCAAGCGCGTGTTGGCTTTTGCCGGCGCTTGGTGTGAATGGAGAAGGGGCGGCTGCCCATGCCCACAGCTACGTGAAGAGTCGCAAGTCACAAATCAAATCGCCTGCCCATTGTTTGTTTGTTGTTGTTGCTCCTGTTTGGCTACGTTTAGGCCTCTGAGCTGTCTACTTAGCCCCAGCCTAGCTGTGCCCAGCGCATGGAGCTTGGGGTTGAGCCTCGACAGCAGCCAATAAATCAAAATATGTTTTCGGTTTCTTTCGTTTTGGTCATAACTTGATTTTTATCCTATGGCGTGTTAGTTGTTGATTTTGTAATTTATGTCACGGTGTCTTTCATTTGGTGTTCAAAAAAAATATATATAAAAAAAATGACAACAGTTTAAGCCATGCTATTTTACGCTTAGAGTTGTAATTTCTTAAAGAGAGTGAATAGAAAAATATTGAATAGTAAAATGTCATTTGATGGCTTACAAAGCACGATCAAGCCTAATAAGTAACTTTAAGTAAATATGGTACAGTAAACTAGCTATAAATCATTAAACTTAATTAGTTAATTTTAATATTTATTTAAAGCTCAATTGTAAAATAAATTTATTATGTGAAAAATCAATTTTTATAAACAACATTATAGCTTTAAGTTTTGTTACTTTAATCATTTGACTATCCAAAATAAATCTTAAGCTCATTGGTAAAGCTGCAAATGAACATTAACTTTAAAGCTTTATTACTTAAGCAGAATGTCTTATACAAGCCACGTTTAGAACAAAATTGTACAGCTTTTGAAGCACATTAAGCAACAAAGTTGAACTAGTCACCTGAATTGAGTTAAACTTTTATAAAAAGGTGTAAAAAATCAGTTATCTTTTGAGTGACTTTGCTTTAACATGCAAATTAAAGCAAAAATTAAACTTGCTTGAATAATGTAATTGCAAATCAGTTGGTTGCAACTGACTAAATAATAATCTATCATGATCTAAAACAGCTGAAATGTATATAAAAATGACCTTAATGAGAACACCATATGACTTATAGATCTAGCTGTAGAAGAGATCAATAGTATTCCAACTGTCAAAGTTTGTAAGCTCAGCTCTAAGACTGCTTAAGACATTCGCAGGTGGGTATGGATCAAACAATTTGAGATTAATCTTGACTTAATCTGTATCTCTAGACGAAGTCTACATACTCAACTCAAGTTTTGGCATTCTAGCTGTGGCATGGCTGTTATTACGCTATAAAAGATATAACTATTTGTAAAAGTTTAAAGACTTGAGTAGACAAGAGTGCATAGAAGCACATATACATATGAAATTACTTTGCATTCCTCTGGATAAACAGACAGACAGACAACCAATATACGCTTCTTTCACATCGCGAATGAGCTTTAACACGATAAGTCGCTTTATCCTCACAACTAGCTCTTAAGTACTTAAATGAATTAGCAGAGTTACGACCACATACTTTGGTGGTTGACTTTTGAGTAACTATTCCATATCTTTCAGCACGGTGATGTCAATATTTTAATATCCATTTGGTGTAGATGCTGCAAAAGTTTTCCAATACCATTTACCATAATTCCACTTTGCACATTGACACCTAACCAGAAGAAGTCATTCACAAGGAAGGCAAGACAAGAGCTGTTACCAGCTGAGAAGCTGCTGCTTGCTGTGGCACTGAGTAATAGCCAGTAAAAAAAAAAAAATGAAAGAAATGTAAAAAGCACTCGAATGTTGAACAACACTTTTCGACATGGACACTTAACTGACAATGTCTGACCTTTTCAACAAACTGGACAGGCAGCAAAGCCAACAACGACGACGAAAAGTAAAAGCAAAATTTTTGACAATAAAAAATAGGAAATACAAAAATGTAACTATATATATACATATATATATTTATATATACATATACATATATCTAAAGTAAAGTAAAAAATAGCAAGAAATAACCAAAAATTGATGCATGCACAACTCTGGCTGTTGATGAGGGACGTGGGGCTTGAAGGTAGCTGGAAACCCGCATCTAGTGAAATGCTTACGTGATATTTGAAGTTGTCAGTGTGTGTGTGTGTGTGTGTGTGTGTCATGTGCTGAAGGTCGCAGGGAGGGCAGCAACAGAGACACAGCCAGAGACAAGTCAAGTCAGCGCATTGCTGCATACAAAAAAGGGGACACGGGACACGGGACATGGGCCACGGGACAAAGTCTTTCGTTTGCTTTTGTGTCGCAAGAGTTGCCAGAGAGTTTTCGAGGGTGTCAAACTTTAAACTGTCAAAAGTTATGTTGGCTATAAGCAGACTGCCTAGCCCATCTACGTGAGCCTGTGCGTTGCTGTCAACAGCTGCATAGACACGCGCCGGTTCAATATTGATGGCAAGTTTTGAGCCAGCGCCAGGCACAAAGTCAGCGATTAAAAGCGCATTTAAAGGCAACAGCAGCAGCACCACCACCAGCTAGAGCTGGGTACAGCAAAACCGCAAGCTGCAGCAACAGCAGCAGCAGCAGTTGAATGTGCCCCAAACCGCTGCTCGGCGCACAAATTGCCCCCAAATGAGCCGCCAGCCACGTTCAGCCTGAAAGTATGCTACAATAAACTGCAGCAGCCCAAGTCCATGTGTGTGTGTGTGTGTGTGTGTGTGTATGTGTATACACCGGTTGTTGCGTGTTTACGCAACGTAACCAAAGTCAAAACCTCGATTAGGATTCAATCTGCTGCGGGCCACACACGCAAACTCGCTGTTTGTCCTTGTAGTCCTTGTTGCCATTGCCATTGCTGTTGTTGTTGTTGTTGTTGCGCCGCAGGTCAGCAGCAAAGTCAAACCGATTAAAAGGCACACATGCACAGCGCAATGCTTTTGTGTCCGAATAGGTACAATGTGAGGCGTATTCTTCAAGGGGCAATTAACTGCGACGCGCTCGAAAGTATGCAGCAAAAAACGGAGTAGCGCAAAAAAATAGTAACGATGCGTGTGTGGGGGTGTGTGTGTGTGTGTGTGTGTGTGGCTAGCATAGATTAGATTTTTGCCCCCCTCCAAACCAGTAACAAAATATTTAGCACTGGCAGCTGCTGTCGCTGCTGCTGCTGCTGCAAAGGGACCGCAACGCTTGCCCATAAAACAGCCATTAACGCCAGGAGCCCTGCCCAGAGCAAAGTGTGTGTTTTTTCTGCTGTTCACTTAAAGCGTTTAAATTTTTGAAAGATTTTGCTTCAGTCGCTGCTGTCAGCAACATGCGCATCCAATTGCAATTAGCCAAGGTGCAAGAAAAAAAGGCAAAGGCAGCCACAAGTGGGCGATGCGAACATGAAACCAATTTAAAGCAGCAGCAGCAGCAAAGCAAAAAAAAACGCAAACACAACAAAGAAAGAGGAAAAATAATAATAATATACTCAAGGCGTCGACGTGAAGGTCTTGGCGGGCGGACCACGCCCAGCTGCTTGAGTGAGCGGCGTCTGCAGCAAATTAATTTTGCCGAGTGTCTTTTGCAGCAGCCCGCGGACATGGCCGAGAAGTCCTTGGGAGTCCAGACGACAACAAAAACCAAAGAAGGTAAGCCAACGGATAGAAGTTCGCCTTTCCTCCTCCTGCCTCTAAGTATCTGCGTAGCCACAAGTGTTTGGCATCTCGGCATTACAATTTCAATCTGGAGCGCAAACAATTCATTTAGCGCTACTTTTGCACAAGTCTCAATCTCGGCCATCATATTCCTGTTTAAACACAAATTGCGGTGCGGCAGTAAATCGTTTGTGGCAAATAAAATAAATATGAGAATGAACCAAGAAAAAAAAAAAAAAAAATAACGAGTATAAAAAGATTGTAAGCCGCAGCATATCAAATTACCCAAGCAGAGCCAGGCAGATGACAAAGTGCGTGGCATGCGGCATGTGGCAAGGTGTAGCCGGCAAAGTAAGTCAGCTACTTGATAAGTGCCTGCCCTCCTCGGCGAGGGTTGCCTTCACGTTGTGCGGTTGACAGTCGACGCATTTGATGCGATGCTGAAAAATTGTTGCTAATTTTTTACAGCACTGACAGCCCGAAGAACTTATCCGGGCCGGGACTATCGCATTGCACGGGGGCTTAAGTGAAAATGGTTGGCATTTTCATTTTATTAGAGCGATGCTGAAGTAGGTAAACTGGGGCACGGATCATGTTGAAAGCCGCGCAACAAGCCCAACGCAACGCAGCAAATACAAATAAATGATTGTCAAACAAATCTGTGAACTCAAAGCGACTTAAGTTGATGGAGTTTATATGATTTGAAATATATGCGGTGTATGTGTGCGTTAAATGTGCTTTAAATTGTTATGCCATAGAAGACAAAGGAACATATGTGTATATTTAAAGACGCTTGCAGTTAAATATCGTAGTAAATTTGATTTCATTATCTTTTATATACATTAATCAGTTTTGCGAATACGTATTTTTCCATGCGAAACCTCCATTTTAAACTGTCTTTTACAATAACGACTGAACACGACTGTAATTACTACGTGCGTAAAAAGGACAACCGATCACTGGTAGAGACGTTCCCAAACTACATTGCCATTTCACTCTCGCAGCTGCGTTGAACGCTCAACTAAGATAACGGGATCAAAAATATGATGACCAATCGCGTGCAAGCAAATGACTTAGAGACTTAGCTGCAGCTTAGTGACCACACATGCTGATCAGATAGGTCATTTCAAACAGAGAGAGAGAGAGGGATAGACAGAGAGCTGCACTCTTCGTGCTTAGAGTGAGCTCTGCACTGCTTCCACTCACGCAAGCAGATGCATGCAGACTGGCGTACATTAAATCACAATAAATGCCTCACGCACACACAAAAAGAAACGCTAAGCCTAAACCGAACATAACTGTAAATGTTGGGCACTTGTATTTAATTCTCTTTATTGTGCTTCCGTTGCCTTATTTTGTATTTACATATCTTTACCTCATTTGTCGCAACCAATAGGCCACAAACACACACACTCAGTCACCTTTCGAGCTCAGAATCATTGTTATTGTTGCTGCTGTTGCTGCAGCAGAAGCAACAACTGTTCATTGTCTTGTAAAAGCAGCCGCAACAGCTGCCCAGGCCGCCCAACCACAGTGCCACAGTGCAATTTGAGCAGCCACAGAAAAATGTTGCCAACATACATATTTTGCACAGTGTTTTCTTGCACACACACACACACACACACACGCGCACACACACATACACCCACACACAGCTACGGTCGGCAACAGACAAGGCAGATGAACGACTTGAGGGATTTTGCTGAAATGACATTTGGCTCCACATGTGACAGGCAGCCAGCCAGGGCAACAACAACAAATAGCTGCAGCCGTTGGCATTGAAAAAAGCAATTTAAGTCAAGTACAGAAATACACACACACACACACACACGCAGGCAGTCGCAGCAATACACCTACACATAGACACAGAGACATGCAATCACGCACACACGCATGCCAATTGCTATTGTTGGCTGCGCTGCGTGCTCTCCCTCTGTCTCCCCTTCCCCTTCCATTCGCCACGCACTCATTCCGTTTGCAAATTTTGATAAATTGCCGCAGTTACCTTGCGTGGAATGGCAAAGAGTAAAAGAGAGAGCCAAAGTTGCCAGATGTTGTCTGTTGTCCATTGTCTATTGCCTTGCTCAATGTGACTCAATTTGTAGCGAGGTGAAAGCAAGATAAATGCACAAATCGCAATGAGGCGAGCTTCAAGTGATCTTTAAACAGTAAATTAAAGATGGCGTCAGATTAAAGACATTTTTGATCAATTTAGATATATATATATCTGTCTCTCTTTTTCACACACTAATTACATACTCGTATGAAACTACGTTAGTTGACTTCAATAAATCAACTTGGATTATTGTTGTTCGCCAATCAGACACAAGTTGTATGTATTCTCAAAAGATAAAAGTTTCAAGTTTTATTCAGGTAATTTTATTGATTGCGATTGCTATCAACCTAAATTGAAATTAAAATTGTAATCAGAATCGAAGTCGAAGTGAAGAACTTTTCAGCTTCGCAAACTTTGTCGGCCAAGTCAAAATGCCAGCCAAACGATAAATCTATGAAATTATTAGCAACGCCCGAGGAAATCAAAGTGAATAGTTCGAGCAGCTGCAACAGGAGCTGGAGCAGTGGCACGAGTCCTGATAAATGGTCTGCCAGGAGCTGAGTGTGTGCGGGGCTAATTGAATTTAATTGCCCACTTAATGGTGCAATGAGCTGAGTGCAAGCACACCAAAAGAAAGTAAAATCTTGTGCAAACTACGTTTTCCCAATTCGATAAACGTGACGGCAAGGCCAACACAATCAATTTTTTTTTAATGGGTCTACGACGCAAATCGATGACTTGTCTTATATCTTTTTAAGCACTGTCCTTCTATGTGATTCTCATTTCTGATGCTTTTTGAATGGAATATGAAACTAGGAAAAGAATGAGGAATTGACGAAACCTCCCTAGATCCGGCTTATAGCGAAGCATATATCGACAGCGAAGTAAGTTAAGGAACGATATCCGTTTCGGACAGAATGGATCTTTGAATGGGCTTTTACGAAATACGGCTTCACTTTGACTAAGTCTCTTTGTCCCCTCTTGCTGTTGTTCGTATCTTCTCCTCTCTCTTTCTCTCTCTCTCTCTCTCTCTTTCTCTTTATCTCTCTTTTCTTTCTATCTCGCTGTCTCCCTCTCTCTCTATATCTCTCTCGCTCTCTCTCTCTCTCGCTCTCTCTCTCTCTCTCTCGCTCTCTCTCTCTTTATTTCTCTCTGTCTCTCTACTCTTCTTCTTCTCTTCTCTCTCTCTACCCTTGTCAAGTTCGACTTAGTGGTGGCTCCAAGCAAGGCTTCACAAACATTTGACCCTGCTCGTTGATCCAGTAAGCGATGACTAAAACAAGAAGAGTCCTGAGAAAGTATATTCTAAAAGAGAATAATGTCTTTACCAATCTTTTGGCCGATCAGCACGGGGCAAGCGCCATGATAAGAGCGCGTCTCAAAGTCGAATGAGTTAGGATCCATGTTGTACCAATGGATGACTTTGCCCCTCTCGGGATGCACCGCCAGTTCCACGTCTGGAAAGATTGTAGCACCGCCCCGAGTCACATCATTGAGCTGAGTAACAAGTATCAGTTAAGACTTTTTGCATATGGAACCATCAGCACCTACATAAATTATGAAGGTGGCAAAGCGATCGTTAAAGAGCAACTTATCGGTGTAATTAAAATAGTCCTCATGGAGGAGATAGTGACCCCCAAAGTCGTATTTCAGATATTCAAAGCCTTCATCCTCTAGCCGCAGATCCGACATATCCTTCAACCTCTCGCTTATGCGATCTACCAATTGAGCATCCTTCGGAGATAGTTCTTCGGGCAGTAGCCAAGCGCCGTTCACAGTTCGCACCTTTAATGACACATCTGCCATATCATCATCGTTAGCAACCATGGCGCGACTCAACAAGGGCTCAGACACACGGCCTAAGTGTTTGACTTCCGATTCGTAGATCACATCGTGAAAGACCACAATGTAAGGATCCTCGGACAACAGCTCCATTTTGAATGGAGCTAGATACAAAAACTTTGATGGTTTCGTTTTGTACGAACACACAAGTCGAGATGGTTTGGGTTTGTAAGACGAGCCGCAAAAATCAATAAAATCTGTATCCATTTCGTCTATATAAGGATCTTCACTTTGGTCAGCTTTATAGCTTTGATATGCCAACAGCAACTGCTCTGCCTGATCCCTCAAACTGGGCTCCTCTAACAAAACAGCTCGTGCTAGCTCCAAGTGACCTAAGTGAATCTCAAGAAGTGAATATAATATAGCAGGTGTTGAGGATGAAGTAACTCACCTGCTGCCATTTCGGATTTCGCCAGGAGTGAGGATATATCAGTACGTGAGACGGTTAGCAATGAAAAAGATGCAGTCAGCGACTGATCCCACAATGCTCTAGCCACATGCAACCATCTAGCTGCATCAAAAAACTGCGAGGCTTCGAACAAGTTCGCACCCATCTCGTAGCAGTCGGAGATCGAGAGTTTTGTACTGTGAAGTGGAGGTATCCATGATTAGTCTTTCCATTAAGCCTACACCTTACTCACCTTAGCTGGAGTCCATCAAGCAACCCGTTAGCGATGTCAGCTGGAGTCAGTTTGTAGACTTGCTGCACTCGATACATAGCTGCCGTTGCCTCCTTGACATCCTGAAGTCGAGGCAGCTCATCGCGCATTTCCTTGAGAAAGTCGATTTGCTCTACAAAGAATAGCATTGAGTGGGCATAGATAACTGAGTGGTAACTCACCTAGACCCACTCCCTGCTGCATGAACTTTTCCACACGTGGCCAATCGAAGTGCATTTGTTGTATGAGTGAATAGCTGTGTAGAGGATTGGAGAGAAACTCCATCTCTGGATCCTTGGCTAGCAGTAGAGGGCTTTCCAATTCCAGGACTAGCCTGTAAGTCTGTAAAATTAGTAAAGATTTCAACGAATGTTTCGTTGAATACCTTCCCAGCGTATCCAGCTTCTCCTGTAGTTTACTGCCATATTCATTCAGATTCTCTAGAAGCTGTCTGTGCACCTTCAGCATGTGCAGTTTACCCGTCAAGGACGTAAAATCTTTTGTGGATTGAGTGGGTTCAATAGACTGAATTAATATACCCAAAACAGTCAAGCCAAGTACATTCGAAAGTCTCCAACATACTCTGAGCTGCATTATCTTCAAGGTAGTAAAGAACTTTAAAGTTGCATGAAAACTATATTTAAGTTGTGGGCGGTTGGAGGTAAATGGAATTTGCTATGCCTTGAGGTAGATTAAACCGTAAAAATTTTGATTAAATGAATCTTCATCTTATTATTTCAAAATAAGTTTTTTTATTTGTATAAAAATATACGAAATATAGTATATATATTCTTGATCAGGGAGACGAGCTGAGTCGAGTCGAGTCCGTCTGTCTGTCTGTCTGTCCGTCCATCCGTCTGTCCGTCCGTCCGTCCGTCCGTCCGTCCGTTCGTCCGTGTGAACGCAGCGATCTCGTAAACCACAAAAGCTAGAGATCTGAAATTTGAAATGTATACTCGTGTATACCTTACGCAGTACGAGTTTATAATTTTTTTCGATAGCTCATCCCATTTCTTTATTATCGATGAAAATCGATAATTTTGTTTCGTTTTTTAAGCGTAACTTGAATACCGTTATAGCTATAGACTTAGATTTACTTTTATAATTTACATTTTGTAATTTTTGGATTTTGGATACCAAGCCTTCCACGACCACGCCCTTGCCACGCCCTTCCCAATTTGAAAAAAATACCCTTTTTCAAATACTAGAGACTTGTGCTTTGGCAAATACATACATATGAATCTCATTATTACGCTCAAAATATTGATTACGAAAGTCCATCTAGAAGAAAACTAATTCAACAAATAAGTTTCCATAATATAGCCCATTCTGAGCCTAAGCGCAGCCCACGCGCAGTCTGCGTAAGCTGCGCAGTAGCAGAGCAAATGCTTGTGCGTGTGTGTGAATGTGTGTGTGAGTGTGCTGTTTGTATATATGTATATAAAAAAGAAGCGCAAAGTGATTTGAATATCGCATCTTCGCAGAGTTCAGGGTATCTCTTAGTCGAGCAGTCTCGACTAGAGCACTCTTACTTAGCACGCGCATATCGAGTTTGTTTAAAAAAATCGATAACTTGTCCCGTTTCATTGTTATCGATTAAAAACCTTATCGAAATCCAGTTATTAAATTATATCTCGTACATCTTTCTAGCTAGTCTCCAAATTTTGCATTTAGATTTATTTATATTTAATACAATTTCGATTTTTATTTAATTTTACAAGCTTAAATTTTTTCTGCGTTAATAAATACATAACTGAGTATATTTAAAAACGCAGATCGGACGGGGTTCAGGAGATCTCCTAGTCGGTCACCACCGACTAGAGTTTTCTTACTTGATTAAAGTCATTTTGGAGCTATTCCAGTTTATAGAGTATGTCAAGAAGATTTGGAAGCAAAAAGTTTTGATATCCTAACTGAGAATCTTTGATTTTAAATTCTTTGCAAAATATTGTATAATTAAAAACTAAGAACTTCAGCCTAACTAGACTTCGACTACCCACAGAAGTCAGTTTAAATTTTAAGTTTCGCTCTATATTTATTCAAATTAGATTAACTCAAGCTAGCCAGAACGTTGCAGTCGGGCCAAATTTGAACAAATATCAATATTTTCAGACTTGACAATATTTTTATAATTTACAGCTCAATCTCCAGGGGACGACTTAGTATTTTCACCTTGAAGAGACATTGCTTTATAAAATCATTATTTGTATATTAGGATATTACCTAAAATAATAAATTTACAGTTTGATATATAACTGTATATCTTTTACTTTAATTCCCATTTAATCACAACACCAGTGAATGCTCCCAAGAAATGTTAACACTCTCTTTCAAGAGAAGCGACACGACACGAGTATATCAAGACTCTAGCTTCAAATGGATTAACAATAATAAAATAATACAGGTCAGTCCTCGTTGGCTAGGAACTGTATGAAGGAGAGTGGGATAGACAGGTAGCAAATATAATTAACAGAAGGTAAGATAAAGGAGTAACTAGAGTCAAAGACCTACCCAACCTATTGCCCACCACATTCGCGGAGATCGCATTCCGACGGTCGCCTTCGTGAAGGATTGTCAATGCATCGCTTCCACTTGAAAAGGCGACTAGATTGTGATTAGCTAAGTTACTGACTCCACCCATACCCATATCATTATAGCTTATAGAAAGACATGTATGGGAACGAAAGTACGTTAAGCAGTTATGATTTCTGGTTTGGACAAAGTGGAAATTTGAATGGGTTCTCCTTCTATGTTTCATTGTGTCTCCCCATCTACCTCTTTCCCTTTCTCTTTCTCGCTCTCTCTCTCTCTAGCTATATTTCCTATCTATATTTATCTACCTGGAACTCTCGCACTTTATCTCTGTTATTTCTCTAGCCCCTCTGGGTCCTTCTCTCTTTTTTTCTCCCTCTGGCCCTCTTGTCTCTTCTTTCTCTACCCTTGTCAAGTTCGACTTAGTGGTGGCTCCAAGCAAGGCTTCACAAACATTTGACCATGCTCGTTGATCCAGTAAGCGATGACTAAAACAAGAAGAGTCCTGAGAAAGTATATTCTAAAAGAGAATAATGTCTTTACCAATCTTTTGGCCGATCAGCACGGGGCAAGCGCCATGATAAGAGCGCGTCTCAAAGTCGAATGAGTTGGGATCCATGTTGTACCAATGAATGACTTTGCCCCTCTCGGGATGCACCGCCAGTTCCACGTCTGGAAAGATTGTAGCACCGCCCCGAGTCACATCATTGAGCTGAGTAACAAGTATCAGTTAAGACTTTTTGCATATGGAACCATCAGCACCTACATAAATTATGAAGGTGGCAAAGCGATCGTTAAAGAGCAACTTATCGGTGTAATTAAAATAGTCCTTATGGAGGAGATAGTGACCCCCAAAGTCGTATTTCAGATATTCAAAGCCTTCATCCTCTAGCCGCAGATCCGACATATCCTTCAACCTCTCGCTTATGCGATCTACCAATTGAGCATCCTTCGGGGATAGTTCTTCGGTCAGCAGCCAAGCGCCGTTCACAGTTCGCACCTTTAATAACACATCTGCCGTAGCATCATCGTAAGTAACCATGGCGCGACTCAACAAAGGCTCAGACACACGGCCTAAGTGTTTGACTTCCGATTCGTAGATCACATCGTGAAAGACCACAATGTAAGGATCCTCGGACAACAGCTCCATTTTGAATGGAGCTAGATACAAAAACTTTGATGGTTTCGTTTTGTACGAACACACAAGTCGAGATGGTTTGGGTTTGTAAGACGAGCCGCAAAAATCAATAAAATCTGTATCCATTTCGTCTATATAAGGATCTTCACTTTGGTCAGCTTTATAGCTTTGATATGCCAACAGCAACTGCTCTGCCTGATCCCTCAAACTGGGCTCCTCTAACAAAACAGCTCGTGCTAGCTCCAAGTGACCTAAGTGAATCTCAAGAAGTGAATATAATATAGCAGGTGTTGAGGATGAAGTAACTCACCTGCTGCCATTTCGGATCTCGCCAGGAGTGAGGATATATCAGTACGTGAGACGGTTAGCAATGAAAAAGATGCAGTCAGCGACTGATCCCACAATGCTCTAGCCACATGCAACCATCTAGCTGCATCAAAAAACTGCGAGGCTTCGAACAAGTTCGCCCCCATCGTGTAGCAGTCGGAGATCGAGAGTTTTGTACTGTGAAGTGGAGGTATCCATGATTAGTCTTTCCATTAAGCCTACACCTTACTCACCTTAGCTGGAGTCCATCAAGCAACCCGTTAGCGATATCAGCTGGGGTCAGTTTGTAGACTTGCTGCACTCGATACATAGCTGCCGTTGCCTCCTTGACATCCTGAAGTCGAGGCAGCTCATCGCGCATTTCCTTGACAAAGTCGATTTGCTCTACAAAGAATATAAATAGCGTTGATTGGGCATAGATAATTGAGTGGTAACTCACCTAGACCCACTTCCTGCTGCATGAACTTTTCCACACGTGGCCAATCGAAGTGCATTTGTTGTATGAGTGAATAGCTGTGTAGAGGATTGGAGAGAAACTCCATCTCTGGATCCTTAGCTAGCAGTAGAGGGCTTTCCAATTCCAGGACTAGCCTGTAAGTCTGTAAAATTAGTATAGATTTCAACGAATGTTTTGCTGAATACCTTCCCAGCGTATCCAGCTTCTCCTGTAGTTTACTGCCATATTCATTCAGATTCTCTAGAAGCTGTCCATGCACCTTCAGCATGTGCAGTTTACCCGTCAAGGACGTAAGATCTTTTGTGGATTGAGCGCGTTCAATGGACAGAATTAATATACCCAACACAGTCAAGCCAAGTACATTCGAAAGTCTCCAACATACTCTGAGCTGCATTATCTTCAAGGTAAACTGTGTTTAAGTTGTTGATCGGACGGAGGTAAAAGGATTAAACAGTGAAAATTTTGATAAAATCGTCTAATTAAATTAAATCAATATTTATACATATATATATAATTTTACGTTCTCTAAAACCTTTTGAATTTTTGTTTTTAACTCTCATTAAAGTAATTTTGGAACTACTCAAGTAACTCAAGAGTAACTAAGTTTTGATTACCTAACAAACATCCTTAGGCTTTATCTTAAATATAACTTACAATTGAACTAAAGCTTCACTACTCTTAGACTGTGTACATAACTCAGATGCACCTTGTTCCATGCCACTCCCTGCAGTAAGGGTTTCCAAAAAAGCAGAAGGAGCTACACGATACAAGTATAAGTATATGCCAAATATCAAGTCTCTCAAGTCAAATGAACGAACAGCGAGAGGAACATTGCTCAAAACTAATATTCTCTTTAAGCTTCGTGAACGAGTATGAAGACGCTTCTGTTCTATCTCAAATTACTTTCATATAGAGGCCAAGTTAACTCGAAATAGAAGACCAGGCATTGAGCCCTAGATCAGATATGAGAAGATCTTCTATAGGCAAGATCGCTTAACCTAAATTTAAATACTTCTTGAGTTGGAATACAATTTGTATTTATTGAAAGCTGAGAAGCTGTGTCTCACTCCAAGTTGGTTAGGAACTTTATGAGAACTGCGGGAAGAGAGAGAGAGAGCGAGAGAGAGGTAGCAAAGATTAAAGAAGCAACTAGAGTGAGAGGCTTACCCAGCCTGTTGCCCACCACATTGGGGCAGATCGTGATCCGAAAGTCGTCTTCGAAAAAGAATAGTAATGCATCGCCTCGACTGGGAAAGGCGGCCAGCTGATGATTAGCTAAGGTAATGGCTCCACCCATATCCATATCATTCAACTAGCAAAAGAGACCTGCTTAAGAGGAGCTACCTGAGAGCTGGACAGCTGACAGACTTACAAACAAAATGGCCGTGGCTTCAACTTCTTTGTCCTTCACATTTAAGAACTAAAGTTGACAAAAAAAAAAGAGTTTAAGGAGTTTCGTGAATGATGATCGAGTTCTTTTGCTTTGCCTTGTACAGATCCTGCAGCCTGAATGGATCGCGCGGACTATACTCGAGCATGAAGAAGTGATTCGTGTGGAGTTGGGCTCCAGCCATGTCGATCAAGCGTTCCATCAATCCGATTGATGTCGGGCTGAAATGATGCGAAATGGAGCAGATTTTCATGCCGGGGATTCTGGTCAGCAGCGAGCGCGGCGGACAACGCTCGAAGGCGGTCGCCAGGTGCGCCATCTCGCGCTCATTCATGCCGTTCCGGTAGAGCACGACATTTGGTTCATACAACACCTCCTCCAAACGCAGTGGCGCCAGCTTCAAGAAGTGCGTGAATTCAGTATTCAGCACACAGATCAACTGCAGATCCTTTTCGTAGTTTCCTCTGCATTGCTGCTGCAGTTCGCTGACCTCGTCAGGCGTCGACTGAGTGCGGCCCACTGTCAGCAGATCCAGGTGCTCGTCCAGGGACAGACTTCTTTGTGCTGTCAAGAATGCACTCGTATGAGTTCCATCTCATCCTAAGCTTAACTAACTTACTTTGCTGCATTAGCTTCTTCAACACCTTACTGTGCATATTGTCAATCCGCTTGAGTGAGGCCCCCAACAGCACACTCTGGGGCGACGCGGTGTAGTTGACCCTGGCGACGGCCAGCCACTCCAGAGCCTCGTGGTATTTCCCCTGCTCGTACAGCTCCCGACCCATGTGATAGTAGTCCCACGGATGCAACCTATTTCGGCATTCATAATTACAGGGTATTCAGTTGACCAAGCAACCCCAAACAGAGCTCACCTCAAGTGCTTCTTCCTGTGCATCAGGAAGGCAGCGGGCGCATAGTCGTAGAACTTGAGCAGCGACTGCAAGCTCTCTGCCGCCTGCGTGTGGGCGTGGCTCTGGGGCACAAGCGAAACGAAGCGCTGCTGCAACTCAATCTGCTGAGTGCCCAGCGAGAGACTCATCAGCCCCTGCCACAGGCGCCAATCGTAGCGCATGTGGTTCATCAGCCGGAATGCAAATATCGGATTCGATAAATACAAATCGGGATGTTTATCGGCGTATTTGATGAGCCGGCTATACTCCTCAATGGCGCTAATGCGTGAGAATGGGAGAGAGAGAGAGAAGATAAGAGAAGGTGATGACAAAGACAAGTGATGGGGAAGAGAAGAGACAAGAAGTGCATGAAGATTGAAGCAATGAGAAAACAATAGCGATTAGAGGTGCAAGACCATCGATAGTTGGCGATAGTTATTGTAGAATCATCGATAGTCGACAATAGTTCTTATGAACCACAGAGAATAGACGATAGTGCCATCATAAGGAGTTGGTAGAAATAAAGAAAAGAGAGCGGAGGAAAAAGAATTTTGATAAATAAATATAAAAAGCAAAACAGAAGAAAATTTGAAAAGAATAAAAAAGAAAAAATTAACAAGAAGATAATAGAAGTAAAAATAAGTTAAAGAAAGAGAAAGAGAAAGAGAAGAAGAAAATAAAAGATCACAGAAGACAGACAGAGAGAGAGAGAGAGAGAGACAGAGAGAGAGAGATTGAGAAGAGATGTGAGGAGAAGACGCGACAAGCGACAGAAGGCGAATTGAATAGGATAACAGAAACAGGGCAAACAACGAGAAATGAAAGATAAAAGCAAAAAGTAAACTCGACAATTGTGTGATTCAGATGATTTACCTGTTCATTGTGTTCACCCTCACTTCAAGCTCCTTCACGTAGCTGCGAAAGTTGTGCAACAATTCGCGTTCCAGCTTCACAGTCTTTTTCAGGTCGTCGACGCGAATATTTTCACTATTTGCCGCAGCAAGCAGCAATGGGAGCAGGCACAGAATGGCAACCATTATGTCTGAAGCTTTCCTCACGAATGAGCCCAAGCCACGCGCACCTGGCCTTCACCTTGACTAATTGCACATAGGAAATGGAAAACAATTCGACAGCCGCAACCAATTAAATTATGCAGTAGAGTGGACCCGGGCAACAAATATCACAGTTATCAATGTATTTTTACTAAAACAATCGATTCAATTAAAATTTTGAATTTTCCTTCAAATAAATATCACAGTTTTGGGAGCTTTACCCGTTACAGTTGTAGTAGCACTACACATGTAATGCAAGCAGTGAGAAAAAAGCAGTGCACTGCTTAGCTTCACTGCTTCGTAATTTTATCTATATCGATATAATACATGCGGAGCAGTGCGCTTATCGATATTTTAAGCCGCGAGCTTCGTCAAACTATCGTTGAATTTAAATATTTTAATTACTTTAAGCTTATCATAGGTTTAAGTATTAATACTATTAACAAATGGCGCGTGCTATTTCGTCTCGTAACAGTGCGCCAGCCTCATCGTCCTCGTACTCAATGTCGCCATCAAACTCAACCAGGTCTTCGTGCAGCATTTCCCTCTCATCAATTGGCGTCTTCCGTCTGCGACAAATGTTGTGCAGGGCGCAACAGACATTGACAACATTTGCCACAAACTGGGCGTCATACATCAGAGGGCGCTGCAAGCAGGCAAAGCGACTCTTGAGCAGATCAATCGAGCGCTGAGCCACAGCTCGAGCTGCTGCATGTCGCTCATTGAAGCGCTGCTCAAGTCCAGCTGAATCCTGCCTTGGATTACTATACGGCGTTAGCACATTATGCTCCAGTGCATAGGCCGAGTCGGCCAGAACATAATGGAATTTCATGTGCCGCGACAGGTACTGCCTCGCCTGGCTGTTGCTCCAAATGAACTGGTCACTGCACGAGCCCGGATGAGTGGCATCAATTGCCAGGACCTCCATGTTGGAGTTGAACAACTGCAGAGTAAGGATTAGCTGAGACTGCTGCAGTGCCGCACGCCGCTCACACATACCAACATAGCATTGAGGCTGTAGGATTCCCTTGGATTCAGGTACATCGCGTCGCCCCGCACCGGCTTCAAGATGCGAATCTGCAATCCGTCCACACAGGCGACGACTCGAGGCAGCTGAAAGTTGTCGTAGAAGTAGTCGCAGGCTTGTTTCCTCTGCCGCTGCGTCATTTTCAGAGTGATGGCCGCTTCGCAGAGCGCCGTCTCCATCAGCGGAATTACGTTGTGCAGCATCCGGCTGAAGGTGGCTCTGCTAATGCTCACGGGATGATGCTTTGCCAGGGACAAGTGGTAGGAGCCCGTGGCTAAGAAGTGCAGCACTGCAGCCAGCTGCAACGATGGCTTTAGATACGACACGGTAAACTCTGCTCGCACTTGGCGTAAGATCCATCGAAAGGTTTCCTTGTCCACACGAAATAGTTTTATGAATCTGCAAAGCTTGAGGTTTGAGAGAGAACACAGCAAATGCAAGCAACTTACCGCTTGTCTGTTAGACTAAGCACACATATATTTGATGTTGGGTTGCCTTTTTTCTTAAGCTTTTGTTCCCTTTGCCGCCTTCTGGACTCCAAGCAAGCGAGTGCAAAAACAAAAGTCATTTTTATAAATTTATTTCATTTGTTTACAATCAGCTGTCTTAGAGATGTGAGTTTACTTATCGCTTGAGCATCATCAGAGCGAGTGCTGCCATTTTGGGTTGACAGTGCTGCCTGATTGTCAACTGAAAAGCTCTAGGATTCTAACACATACATATCTATAAGCTTTTCATATGATGAAAGCTAACAGAGCCGTATCGGTTAACTTTATAGGGGCTTTCCGCTAATAACCATGAATCGATTTGACATGAATAAAATACAATATTGCGTAGTTGATTTTTGTGCTTAAACATATACAAAAAATATCTAATTTTGGAGTTATATTTACACTCATTTATAATAATAAAAAAACACTATAAATAAATAATTGTGGGTATCGATAACAGCACATCTGAAGTGTCTATTCAATCTAACAGCTTCGGAGTGTGGCCAAGAGAAATACACACAATTAAATTGAACTCTATACTTGATGCTCCATAGAAAAAAGAAAATAAGAATAGGAAAAATTGTCTGATTTGCGCACGGCTTCTCAGTTGCATTTGTGCGCTTAGTTGCAGCGGTTGTGCATTCACCCAGCGTAAAATAAATGTCTCTTTGAAAATTGCAACAATTTGTGTGTAAAGCGATCAATAAAATTCTGCAGGGGCGGACGCAACGCGCTCTCTTGTGTGGTATATGTGTTAGCAATAAATAATTATTAACGTTTTTGACAGCAAGAAGACCTCAAGCATCGACATGCTACTGCAGAGAAACAAGTAAAAAACGGAATATGGTTTCTTTAGTTTCGTTTCGTTTCGTGTCGTTTGTGCTTACGTTTGTGTTACCCTTATAATTTAATTAGTGTCTCGCTATATGTGCTTTTTCTGTTTCTGGCAATTCCTATTCACACATTCACTCGCTCCCACTTCATTGCGGCTTGTCCACACTCCAGTTTTATTTGCGTTTTGGTTATGTCTGTTGACATATGCTTGTTTGTATGCGCGTGTGTGTGTGTATATATGTTTGTATGTATTTGTGTTGCTGATTACTTCATCTGTTCATTTTGCTTTATTTTGGGTTTTGTTTTGTTCATCACATTCTTCTGGCGTTGCCAGTGCTGGTCAAGTTGGCCAGCTGTTTGAATTTGGTTGCATAGCAACAATACAGCACCACAATAACAGCATTATTATTTAAATCGTTGTACAATAAATGTGTTTTCTAGACTAATTTTTGTTTGGTTCTTTATTATATTTTAAATGTTATCAGTTGGCTGAGTTGGCCGCTATGGAGACAGTCTGGCAACGCTGCCTGTTCGCTCGCACGCCCGCATGCCCGCTCTCGGAGTTAGCCTTAGCAGCTCTTGTGCTCCATTTATTTATTCTATTCGCTTTTATTTATACAAAACGATAAAGTGTCTGTTATTGATTTCGAGCCCTCGAACGTGTGCACAGCAAACGTCGGATTTATTAATTGAAGGCGTTAATCAATCAACGCCTTAGTGTCTGTTGCTCGTTGTCCACTGTTCCGCTGTGTTATCACAAAAATCGCGCGTGTTTTCGTTATACAAAAAATACTTGAGCGCATTTCCTAACAGGTATCTTCTTGTTTATAAATATGTACTCTCTCCAAAGTAACTGCGTGTACATGCTATATACAAATTGTAAATTCAGCGCGATAAGATAAGTGCCAGCCGGCTAGAATTGTGACTTTGACTGACTTAATTACATGCCACACACAACCCACGCACATTCGGACTCACGTGCATTTCGCTTAGGTTGAAATGTCAAGAGATTGCGACACTTTGAAATGAGGCGCCATTAGAAAAAGAAAATACAAAAAAAAACTTACAAGTTTCGCGTTTTCGTGTGAGTGTACGCTATGTTGTTCTTGTGTGTGTCAGTTAACTACGATTTGTATATATTTGCGGGAATACACTCGCCTTACACTTGTAGACGCCAATTTGGCGCATGGGCTCATGAGCTGTTGAAATATCTGCGCGAAGGGGAAGGGCAAGAAGAGCCATAGAGTGAGAGAAAGAGAGAGAGAGAGAGAGAGCTTTGTGTGAGCTGTGTCTCTGTCTGGCATCAGGCCAACAAAGCAATGCGCAACAATAGACCGCAATTGCCATACAATTCACATACATACATACATATGTATATACATACATATATACTATATGCAAATGTGTGTGTGGGATTTGGGTACAGCAAAAGCTGCCTTGAGAGGACATTTCCTGTAGCTTGGGTAAATTTGAAATCACAGACAAATTTTATATTTCTACTATTCCCACATTGAAGAAAAATAATATGGGTAACAAAAACTAAACTTCAATTGAACTTAAAATTAAATTATAAATAAATATAAAAATAAATCTTAGCTTCAATTTTAAAGTTAGTTTTGAATACTATTAAAAAATTATTTGGCAAATCAGTCACAGAAATATTTACAAATATAAAAATACTTCTAAAATAATAAATAATAAATACAAAAAAAACCGTATTTTAAATTTTAAAGTTCGTTATGAACAAATCCCTATTATTAAACTATTTTTCACATAGAAACACACTCAAATATAATAATTTCTCAAATATTAAATAAATAAAAAAAACATTTCAAATAAAAACTTCTTTATGAATAAACACTATTAATAAATTATAGTCGAAAAAAAAGATATATCAATTTAAAAGTCACATTAAAAATAACAAATATAATAATATATTATTGCTACTTATTCGACTCATCTTCAATAGACACCCTTTAGATGTCCACTCCAGGCAGCTCTCACTGTACATTTACCAGCGATATGTCAGAGAATTCACTCAGCGGCAGCGTCAACTTGTTGCCTGAAGCAAAAAGCTGTCGATTAGATATAACTGTTTATTTAGGGAAACGATTGCAACAAGCGTGAGGCATATAAAATCAATTAGAGTCACAATTAAGGTTCAACCTAGCGCCGATCGTCGGCATCGAAGCTGCTCGCCTTCAGCTTAAGACTGCCACGGGTCAGCTGATTCAGATCGATTATGGACAGGTACGGCTTGGGCGGCACTGGCACCGTCAACGGCACCTCAATGGAGAGTGCGGCAGCGGCGGCGGCGGCAGCGCGGCGCTTATGGCGACTGCCTGCGGCCGGCTCGCTGACGCTCATGGAATACTGATCATGGTGGCCGCAGCTGGCGGTTACGGCGCGCCGATAATTGCGGAAGCCGCTGAAGCAGCTGCTGCCGGGTGCAATGGGTGTGGGACGCGTTGGTGAAAAGCCACCCTCATCGGAGGAGACTCCGCCGGCACCGCCACCGCCGCCAGTTGAGTCGTAGCAAATGCTTAGATTGGTGTACGCAATGGGCGCATGACATCGAGTCGTCTTTGGTCGCGGCTTCACCTCGTAGCGTGTCCTGGAGCGTGAACGCGAATGATGCGTACGCGGCCTTCCACGGCGCTTGCCCTGCTGCTGCATCTCCGACACCAGCGGCACGGCTAGCACATTGATGAAGCGATAGTATTGCAGCAGAGTCCGCGCCAAATTGCGACCAACTCGATGATCTGCATATTTGGTGGATAAGAATAGTTGGAGAAGAGAGAGAAGAAATACTTACACCCATCCTCGTTGTACAGCGCAATTGTCTTGCCATCGCGCAGGTAGTGACCCGCCATGGACACCTCCAGCGTGTAGGCATTGACCGTGTCGCTGAGGCGCTCGCAGCAATAGCGCCTCACGCTGCCCATCTTCCGCTCATCCGCATTGAACATCGTGTGCTCGGCAATATAGTCTTTGGCATTGCTGGCAAAAAGGCGCGGAAAGACGAGATGCCGCTCATAGCGATAGACATCCTCGTACGTATTGCCATAGATGAAGCAGCCGTGCATGCTATTGTTTGCGTGCAGATCAATCACAAAGTCTATCTGATAAGTCTGTAAAGGAAATCAGGATGTACAGTAAACGCTATCCATATTCTCCCTAGTCTCACTCACATCTGAATTATCCAACTCTTTTAGCACATTCCGGATGGCATGCAGCTCCGGCTGGGTAAACTCGGAAGCCACATGCCAATTGCGATTCATGTCCTGGCCCATCAGATTGCAGCGATTGTTGCCAAGAAAGACGCCATCCGGATTGACCATTGGCACAATTTTGAATACGAAATTCTCGCGCAGCACCTGCGCAATGGGATGATTCCCCACCAGAAATTCGATGAAGCCCTGGCACACATGCGATGCGGGCGCTTCGCTCGAATGCGTTCTACACAGTATGACAATGACCCGTATAAAGCTGCGCTCGAGTCGGTTCGTCGACCGCTGGCTGTGCGTCACTTGATCAATTGTGAGCAGATCCACATTGCGGTTTTGCTGTGTAGATAAATTGATGAATTGCTAAACTGATAAATGAATGTGAAAAGTGAGCAACATGCATACCAAAGACTTGACTAGAACGCAACGCGTGAACCGCTTGTCGGTGCCCTGGCGTGCATCGATCACATTTAAGTAGGATTGCAAGCGGGAGTAGCTGTATGGCATGGCCAGGGCGAACATATACACGTCCTCCTCCTTGTCAAAGTTGAAGCCAAAGCTGAGCACATAGTGTCCCTGGTGCATGGCCGAGCGATAGAAGAAGACTTGACGCTTGGGCAGACGCTGCCATTTCGGGCGGCTGGAGGACTTGACGAGCGGCGTCAGACCGGAGTTGAACAGATTGCGGCTCTTGCTGATGTTCACAATGTTGAAGAGCACGCGTTGATCCTGCTTCACGTTGTCCACTGTGAAGTTGAACCAAAAGCGAAAGCGCGGATTGCATGTGTCTGGGCGCAGAAACAAATCGTACTCGAACTCGCCCACCAGCTCCGCCTTGCCCAAGTTCCCGGTCTCAAAGGCCGCATCGAAGCACAAATGGCCGCGTTTCGCCTTGCCGCTCTGTCCGGGCGGACGGATGATCACACGGGAGACATTGCCCAATCCGCCCTCACCATCGCTGTCCTCGCTATCTGGAATTGTATATATGAACATGAAAATAGAGAAAATGGAGATCGAACTGAGCTGTAAGCTGTAAGTTAAGCATTATGGAATCTATTGACCAAATACCATCTGAGCCGCGATCATACATGCTCGTATGCTGCAACGGATCGCAGGCTATGCCCAACATGTTGGCCAATCTCCGTGAAAGCTGCTAACGTCTAGGACTCTTCTAGTGCAACTAATGCAAGTTTCTAATCCTGCAGCAAAGCTGCTGTCATAAGTTTCAACAGCGACGCCTTACCATATCGCAAAAGGTTAATCCTGCCGGGTTTCTATCTTTAAACTCGACAGCCGGCAATGGGAGAGGGCACACGTATGCGTGTCTTGGTTATCGCAACTGGTGCAACTTTTTGTAGCTGCAACTGCCACGAAACTGCCGCCTCAAACGTCAAATTGAATAGTCGCGGTTGCGTTGCCTCCCCGTTGCACCACAAAAACACAAAAAACAAAAAAGAAACCAAAGGAAGGAAGGAGCAGCAGCCAGCTCAAGGCATCTGCCACACTCACCTGAATCGCCCATGCCGCTTGCAACTTGATTGGATTACAGCTGCTGCTGCTGCTGACGAGGCGTCTCCTTCGATGACTCCAGCTGCCAGCGCATTGACCCGCTTTGCTGGCAAATTTAAAATAGAATTTCAATTAGCGCCCATACATGGGCCGCCCACTTTTTGGATTTATGCCTTAGCAGACGGCTTTTTTTATTTTTTTTTGTGATTTATCCACTTGAGCCTTTCACTTTCGCCAATTCGCGTGCGATGTCTTGGCTAGAACTTATAGATTCCAATCAGCGTGAAGACTATGCGTCGCCCTATCGCCCAGGTATTAACTGGCCGTTTGCCCTGAGTTGGGCCGAGTGAGTGGCACACAGCCACGATGACGATAGCTGCCGCTAGCCTGTCTAATGTATTGCTTGGCACTTTTGACGTTGCCATACACACACACACACACCAACACACACAGACACACACCTCAACTGGCGCTGGCAATGGTTCACATGTGAGACTGTTTGATCGATAAAAACGCGCGCAGTTGGCATTGCGGTTTTGGCCAGGATTCACACAGTGAAATTGCGTCACGGCAGGCGGAATTAACTTTTGGCAACGCAAACTTCGCATAACTCGCATTAAGCAACAGAGAGAAGAACACAAAACTGGGCAACGGCGTTGTCAAAGCTGCAAACTTAATTGCCTGCAGCGCATAAATAACACCAGACACAACTAGCGGAAACTAGTTCACGGGGCTAATCAATAAAGAATAAGTTAAAGGCAAACGTGTGGGGCAACGCGTTGCTATATTTATGACAGCCACTGTCGTCGCACTCTCACCGTACACATACATATATATAACATCCATAACTAGCAAGCCCATAGCATGTCCAAGCGCAGGTAGCTTTTAATATACCCCACCGCCCAATGTTCTTTAAATTATTGTCTTTATTTTTGTTTTTGGTTTAGTTGTGCTCTCGTCTTAATGTGTTGACTTCTTTGATTGTATTTCGTGGCTAATCTGAATTGTTTGCTTTGCAGGTTAGGCAGTGTGCGCCCACCGAAGCGTTGCAGAAGCGACATGGACAATATATCCACCTCGGACATTGTCATCATCAATGGCAACTCGCATCCGGACCTGGCCAACATGGTGGCCGACCGCATGGGCCTCAAGAACGGCGGCTGCTCGGTCTTTCACAAATCGAACCGCGAGACCATCGTTGAGATAAGCGATTCGGTGCGCGGCAAGGACATATACATCATACAAACGGGCACCAAGTGAGTCGCAAATGTTTCACCAATTATAGATTGGAGTAAATAAAATCTGTTTATTGATTGCATTTAGAGATGCCAACAATAACATTATGGAGCTGCTCATTATGGCCTATGCTTGCAAGACATCTTCGGCTCGCTCCATAGTCGGCGTCATACCCTATTTGCCGTACTCGAAGCAGTGCAAGATGCGCAAACGTGGCTGCATTGTGTCCAAGCTGCTGGCCAAGATGATGTGCACCTCCGGCCTGACGCATATAATTACCATGGATCTGCATCAAAAGGAAATCCAAGGCTTCTTCGATATACCCGTTGACAACTTGCGCGCCTCGCCCTTCTTGCTGCAGTACATTCAGGAGAGCGTGAGTGGTAGTTGAAGCTGTTGTGCTCATGTCTATATTAAATTATGATTTGGCCTGACTCTTCAATGTAGATACCCGACTATCGCAACTCGGTGATTGTGGCTCGCAATCCGGGCGTTGCCAAGAAGGCCAATTCCTATGCGGAACGCTTGCGCCTTGGCCTGGCTGTCATACACGGCGAGCAGAAGGAGGCCGAGAGCGACGAGGTTGACGGCAGATACTCGCCACCGCCCACCAGGTAAGTCTCCACGCTAATCCAGCCATTCGCTCTGACCACACGCCCGTCTCGCCTCTATATGTGTTCTTACTCTTCCAATGACCGAAGCAACACTTTGTTTATATCTTGCAAATGCACATTATACAAATATTTTGCAAAATATGTTCGTTTTTGTATAGCTTTCGATCCGCTCCATTATTTCTTCTGCGAATTTTATTTATGTTAAGCAGCCAATTGTTTGTTTATACTGGATTGTAGCTAGAAGGCGGGTAAAATTATTATTTGTTGTCTTAACTTGAATGTTTGCCGGTTGAAAAGCTGTGTCTTCATGCTATGGCTTCCGCTGTTGTCTGTAGATTCATCATACTCGTTATTATCCTAAGCTGAGTAAACAGTTGGAACATTTGCATATCCATACGAAGGCATCTATTATGATTAGCATTGAAACACAATTTGCATTATTAGCTGCAAAGTAAGAGAAGTTACTCATTATAATCTATAATCTATCAGTTGACAGCTTATCAAGCTCTTTCTACTATCTCAAATTTCATTCATCAAAAAGCTTTTTCTATTTAGACAAAAGTCGTTTCTTAACTAGAATCATTTTGTCCCGCATAACCCTGGAACTGTCTTTAACAGTTTTGTATTTACTTCATTATATAGACTTGTGAAGCTGCATATATGTATGTGTGTGTGTGTATGTGTGTGCCATTAATTACCCATTGACATTGCTATGAAGCACGTAGTGTGCCCCACCATGCCAAGTAGTTTGAGCCATGACCGCCATGACCTCTTGTAATTGTTGTTCATTTGTACTTCTCGACAACAGCTGCATATTTGGGTGCAAGTCTGTGCGCTTTAGCTTATTTTGTACATACTTATTTATCGCTTCACTCGTTTTGGCAATTTATTTGCCGTGGTTTGCGAATTCCACAGCGTCTAGCATTGAGCGAAAACGCAAAAACAAAACAAAACAAAACACTTCTCTCTCTTTATTTATGCAGGGCGTATAGCAATATTTTAGGCAATTCTGTTGAAATGTGCTCACCAACGGCGTCTAGGTTTGTATTCTATATGCAGAATATTCATACATACATGTACATATATATATATACATATATATTCTTGATAACTTGTTTGATTTATAATGAACTGTGAATTGTTTATGTATTGTCATTTTTATTCTTTATTTTTTGGTTACTACAACGAACCACACCACTACTTCAACAACGCACTACACTGAATACATCTGCACATGTTGATTCGACAACAACACCACCACTACCGCCACCACCACCACCACTCCACACAACCACTCTGCACATTAAATGCTCAATATGCCAACTACGCGACACTAATCACAAGAAACTCTACTCCGCAACATGCACCCAGTAGCAGCCGTCAGCGCACCACCTCCGTGTCGGTGGGTGTGCCGGAGCATCCAGTGAAAGTGAAGCCGCCGCTGACCATAGTGGGTGATGTGAATGGACGCATAGCTATCATGGTGGTATGTGTTTCACTATATATGTATATTCGAGTCAAATATTTAGATAGTTAATTCTTGTCACTCTACCTGCAGGACGATCTGATTGATGATGTGCAGGCGTTTGTGGCCGCCGCCGAAATGCTGAAGGATAATGGTGCCTGCAAAATCTATGTTTTGGCCACTCACGGTCTGCTTAGCTCGGATGCGCCGCGCCTGCTTGAGGAATCAGTCATCGATGAGGTGCGTTCAAGCATCCCTTGCTGTCTATGCTATGGCTAACAAGTTTACACTTCTCGCTTTTTTAGATTGTTGTGACCAATACCATTCCACATGAGATTCAGAAGCTGCAATGCAACAAGATAAAGACTATCGATATATCTATACTGATTGCTGAAGCCATACGCCGCATACACAACAAGGAGTCAATGTCCTATCTGTTTCGTAACGTCACGCTAGAGGATTAAAGATATGCCTGTTTTTTTTTTGTTTGCAACTTTATGCCACACTCACCCATACACACACACACACACTCAAACATCACATGTACTGTGTCACAAATTGTCACTAGCCAAGTGAAGTAGCTTCATGGAAGTTGTGTCTTCTTAATATTGTTTGTTTTACGTCGCCTTCCCCCGACTTCCTTACTCCTTTAATTTTATACAATAAAAACTATTATGAAACTCGCGCTGCTCAAATAAAACTAATTATATGCTTTACGAATTGGCAATTCTTATAAATATTTTAATTGACATACGAATAAAATGTGAACAATATTTTGGAAACTCCTCTTTCGTTGCATACTTTTTGGCTGACACGAAAACAAAACAAAACAGTTCTCACACATATGTAAATGAATAAAACCGACGTCATTTATGGCCATCTTAACTTATATGAAAGACAAACAGTACCAATTTTATATATGTGCCAATGGCTGAGGCAAACACGCAAAGTACTTGGCAGCCCATTCAATGCAAATTGCGAGTACTTACAAAGTTTATCAGCATTTCGCCAGCTGAAGTCTAACAATAAATAAGAGTAATTGGGCAATTTGACCAGTTAGCCAGTTCAGTCAATTAAGGCCATTTTGGCGGAAACGCGACACTTAAGCGCCATTAAATATTAAATATTTATTAACAGACGGCTAATCGCAGCTAATCAGTCGCATTGTTCTCTTCATTTCTGTTCAAATTTATAATAATCGTAAAGCGTACAACAGGTACCATATAAATAAATAATTGTAGTTGTTTTTTTTTTTTTATTTTGCCCTGACCATTATGGCCAATTAACTTTTTTTAAATTAAATTTATAGTACGAACTTTAAAGTCAAAAAAATAAATAAATAAATAGAAATAATATAATTTATTATTGCCCGGCAAATAAATCAATTTGTTAAACAAATTTTCCAGCTTTTGTAAATTTCCAATTGGCTTTTTTTCTCGCTGTTTTGCTATTATATAAGCAAATTTGTCTTTTTTTTAACATGAATAATAAATTATTGCTGCGACTGACAGACAGGCCTCACATAAGAAACTTCAGCAAATATTTATTCGCCTGTTGCATCGTATTTTATTTAAAGTGCGTTACGGAAATGAGCATGAGAACTTGATAAGATTACAGAGCAATGCAATTCCCGTTACGATGCAGTTCATGACGAGTTGAAAGCTTGTCGCACTTGATGCATGTGCTAATTAAAATAACAAACATTTCGCTTGCTCACGCCTTATAAATGAAACATGAGCCCAACTTAAGGGCTGTGATTCTGTGCTGCCTAAGCGTCGGCGTCGGCATCGGCTTCGTGACAGCAAACAAACTGAGTGTTTAAATATGCTAATGGCACAATAAAATGGCGTAAAAATCTGTTTGAATTTACATAATTTGCATATCTAAATAACGTCTGCTGTCTGTCACACGATGTGAGCGAATAATTTATTAATTGTGTTCGGCTTGCAAATCACTGTAAATTGAAAGTAAAAAAATTGTATATGCTTACTCTTTCGTATTTTCTTTATAGCTAGCTGCAGCTCTTAAGATGTGAAATATCATTTATGATCATATAATTTATTCAACTGTTGACCAAAACCTAAGCTGAAAGCTGTAGAGGTCTATCATCTGAACCTGATCTAAACTATTTTTTTCTTTAAAAACAACTTGTTATAACAACTATGTACGTTATAATTAGTAATTATTACTTGTCGCTAAACGCTGCATTAATGACTTAGACAAAGCAATTAAATTTAATGAAACTTAGTAAGCAAGAATCAGATTACTGTGGCTTGAACTCCAGGCTTAATGTGTGGACGTTGCGTTGTTATCTTAGTCTTAGTTGTCAGTGTTATTGTAAATAATAAGTTGTTTGATTTCAACTTTAAGCTAATTTCCTATAAATAATTAAATAATGATCAAACTCTAGTTTTGTGCTGATTTTCCCTGATCAGAAACTAGAATAATCTTACTATGCCAAACTAAGTCTCGAAAAACTCATTTTCAGGGTATATTTAAGGTCCTGGTTTCAAATTCAAATTAATATATCTTGTTATGCTGTGTAATTCATTCAACTTTTAGCTATATATTTTATATAAATTATATTATATTTAAGCCAACAATTAAAGCCAAAGTCAAATGAAGCCTAGCCAAGTACAATGCGTAATTCGAACTTTTGCTCTACTTTCAACAACTATTTCAAATTTTTTATTTAAAATTAAAGCACATATTTACCTAGTCGACTTTTAGTTTAATTTGTTAACCCCTCAAATATCATAAAAGCTTTAAAGTAATAAAATTATAATACTATTCATGTGCTCCAATTGTTGCTCGACTGCAGCACATGCCAAGCGCCAAGATCCGAGATCTCACAAAATATCTAATATAATATAAAAATAATAATAAATCATGGCGCATATTTGTTTAGTGGGAGGTCACACGATAAATTCCCGCTATTTGCTCTACGACTTACCAAAAAGAAAATCACACAAAACTTGAATAATGCGTCAGTTGATGCCGCAAACATTATCTGGCCGAGGCTTTTAGGACAAGATTACTGAGTTTGTCTGCTTGAAGGTGGCAAAATATTTGCCCAGCAGATGCCTTTAGAGCCAGTCATATAATGTCGTAGCTCTGATAAGTATAGCATCTGGCACGCTTTGTTTTGAGCAACTTTAGTCGCTCGTGATGGAATTAAATACAATTGAAATTAACTTTTCTACAGCGCAATTGATAATGCAAATGCGAAGTCTTAAAGCTGAGTGCTTGGGCACCTTGGGTCATTTAACAATTGTGAAACGCGACGCATAAATTTCACAGTTTAAGCCAAGTCGCAGTCTCACGTGAGCGACACGCCATCAAATATATTTAAATTCAAATAAATTGCTGTAGGTCATATTGCGCATACGCCCCGCCGAACCGCCGACCCGCCGACCCGTCGCCCCGTTGCTATGGCGTGCATTGAACCCCGATTTGGCAGCGTTCAATGTAATTTCCGTAAGCTATATACAAGCTGCATAACGCTTAACATATTAATTAGCTGGCCCAGCAGTTAATAGCCCAAGTGTCAGAACCTACTACCTACTGTTTACCATATCAAAAATATTTTGTTATCTGCTTTGTTTTATTTTTTTATCAGCTCGCATGCTCACTAATGGCTCAGAGCAATGTTGGCAGCTGTCGCTGCTGCTCGTCGGTGCTTTTGTTTTCTTGTTAGTGTTTTTTTTCTCGTTTATCTATCACTCAAAATTGATTTGCTAATTCATGTTGCTTGTTGGCAATTCATTAGCACGCCAATTGGGGGAGCGAGCGCGGCTTAGCGCCACTTAGCAGTCGAGTCGAGGTGCTAAAACTTCCTGTTCAATTGCCCCAATCGAACTAACTGGCTAATTTCACCAAAAACAAACACAAACGATTGCCCTTGCTGTGCTTCTTGACTTGATTGCTTTTTCACATTTAATATCATCAACAAATTATGTTTCACAATTTGCAATCGCAAACCAAAAGCAAAAGCAAAAACAAAAACATTTCTCATTTAGACTCCATTACGGTTTCTTTTTTAGCAGTTGTTATTGATATTTTTGTTTGTTTATTTTCGTGCACAGATTACTTTTTTTATGGTTGGTGCGAAATGAGGTTTACATTTGATTCAACCATATGCACCTAGGGGTATTCACGCAGCGCACAGCTGCCAGCGGATGAAACACAGAATTCGCATCGGTTCACTGAACCCAAATCTTAATTTGTCGCAAACTTGTTAAGCAAATCATCCAATTGACATCCAAATGCTGCACTCATTTATCAATGAGTCTCAGCCACATACGCCATGGCTAATATATGTATGTATGCATGTATGTACATATATATATATATATGTATATATATAGTATATGTGTTTGTTTATATGCGGATATCCAGTTTATGCACAGTGGTTCAGCCAAACTCGTTTATAAAGTTAAATGTGTATAGGATTGAGATCTGTCTATAGCTGTCTGCCTGTTGGTTCATATAACTCTTAATAAGAGAGTAGACATATAACATTTTAAATATATAATATGTGTAGCCTCTTTAGATAAAGTGTTTGTTTGAATGCGCCTATTAGGGTGTGCGACAGATCAAGAATTACTCTGTCTGATGTAATATAAATGCTATTGTTGCTAGAGAATTGTTATTCAACAAAAAATACTTGTATATGATATGTGATTATAGATATGTCATGTTAGATACAAATATTAAGTTTCTTTAGCTATTTCCTAGAGGGCAAAACAAACTTTTGTTAAACCAAACTTTTTATAGCCATTAAACTGATAAGCCACCTTCTGTTGACTTACTCTTTGTTGATTAAAACTGATGACATATTTTAAGAGCTGTTGAAGATAAAAGCTTGAAATATTTATTTGTATAGTTGAGTCGCTCTTAGTGGGTTTGGCAAACAAATTAGAAGAATCACATTGCATCTTCTATAGTTAGAGAGCCAAGTTTTGCCTGTGAATCACTTTTGATAGGCCGCTACAGATGCATTCTAAAATTAGATTGGCAAATCGGAAATTTAACTGATTTTAAACTTGAACAAGTATTATGCAATCGTACACAGCTGACAACAGGCTGCCTTGTTATACCCTGAACCCATTGAAAACGGGAAATCAGGGTATAATGGTGTTGTTAAAATGTATATAACAAGCAGAAGGAGGCGTGGCAGACCCCATAAAGTATATATATTCTTGATCAGGGTGCCGAACTGAGTCGATTTAGCCCTGTCCGTCTGTCTGTCTGTCCATTTGTCCGTCAGTCCGACTGTCTGTCTGTCCGTCAGTCCGACTGTCTGTCTGTCCGTATTCTTCTGCGTCGGATTCTGTCGATCCGTAGTCGATTATATCCGTCTGTCTTCAAATTTTGGATAATTTATAAAATTTTGATTTTTGTTACTGTTATTTTGAATACCAGCTAAAAAATATATTTTTTTTTATAATTAAACTTTACTTGCTTAAATTTGTTCTGCGTTAATAAATACATAACTAAGTATATTTTAAAACACATATCGGACGTGGTTCAGGGGATCTCCTAGTCGGGCACCACCGACTAGAGTTTTCTTACTTGTTTTTGTTATGATCTCGCAGCTAATTTGAACTTTGAAATATGGTTAAGTAAAGTGTCAGGCAAACGCAGCAGACGAACGCAACCGGAACAGCATTCAGAGTTCGTCGGAGCTTGGCTTTGGCTAATATATCAAATTCAGTTATTTCGCTGGCATTGAACTTGGTCAAGCCGTAGACCCTGACATGCATTTCAGGCCTTAAATAATGTAAGAGGTGTCACTGTGTAGTCGTATATGGAGTGTGGACTGTGGACTGTGCACTGTGGACTGTGGAGTGTGTAGAGTGGAGTTCCTCTAAATGCCGAACGGCACAGCATGCACATTGCATAATGCGACCATCGAATGTATTTAATGTGTGTTAAATTAAATAAATACGATCTGGTTATATAGACATCAAGTGAGTCACGTGAAGCCTCGCGACAACTAATTTACATGCCTCAATGCATTCCACTGCGCACGAGCGAGTGGCTGCTGCTGCTGCTGCCTGCATTGCGTAATCTGTAATCCGTAGGCCTAGTTGATGCCATTGTGATGGGTTGTTGTTGCTGCTGCTGTTGTCACTTATGCATGTTGATAGTGAGTGTGCAATTAATCGCGAATCAGCGAAATTAACAGTTGTATTTGTCTCGCAAACTAGCTCGTAATTCATCATGTTCATCGTTGGCGTTGATCAGCTGACGCTGTTGGCACAGTTGTTTGCCTGTTCATTGGTTTGTTTGTTTGTTTGTTTATTTGCCGAAGTTACAGTTACTTTTGTCCGCCATTACGTGCACATCATAAATAATACTCGTACGTAAACATGCAGCCTCTAGTGCATACAAATTGTCAAGCCTTGGCCAACTCCTACACAACACAGAGAGAGAGAGAGAGAGAGAGAGAGAGAGTCAATAGATCTGTTATCTTAAACGAACCCTGATTAACTATCTATAACTATAAATCTCTTCTACTCTGTTCGCTCCCTTAGGAAGAGTCTGCTAATTACTCTGTGAATCTTATTTAACTACATTCAATTTTCATCTGCTGTTAAGCATGAGAAATGCAATTAGCTGCACGCCAACTGTAATTAAATGTACTTTTCGAATACAGTTAGGTATTCACATTTAATTGTTATTCAATATACAATATATATATATATATTGTATATATCTACATATATCTATAATTTGTGCCACTCACTCAATTATATGCGCTGCGATCAACGTGTCGTATGAGCAACACAATTTGACCGCATGAAAGTTGCGCATACGTAAAAACTACAGACAGAGAAGCACACAGACATGGCTTAAATACTCTTAAATCTTATAATTCTAGAGCTTGGTCAAGATATAAGTGAGTCAGAGAATAAGTAGGAGTAAGAGGGAAAACATGCTGAATCTTGTGTAGTGGTCTTTGAGCATGGAATTAGTCCCTTTTTGCGAAGATTTTTATTTTTCTATATTTTGTAAATATTTATGTAACAAATTTAATAGCCGTAGCTCTTAAGCCTAGCTTAAAAAACTTAAGTTTTTTGTATTATCGATTTTAATTGATTTATTGGAAGAGGCAACAGCTATCAATCATGTGAAGCAAACTTAATCTGCGTGTGCTATAGAAGGACTTACATTCAAATCTTTTGTTTTTATACTGAATGGATGTATATATAAAGGAAAAGTTCGACAGTTAATACCGATCAGGAATATATATATACTTTATGTATACGGCCAGGCCACCAGCAGCTGATTACATAAATTTGAACAAAACTATGATTTCCTGACTTCCCATTTTCAATGGGTATAAAACAGCAAGGTATTCCACACACTTATTTATCTACCGATTCCTTGATGATATATATTACATATATACATGACAGCCTGAATATTGTTGATATTTGGTTCATAAATAAATGATTTGTTTAATATACTGTAATAAACAAACTAGTTTCATATCAATAAACTTAATTTTTCCAAGAACAACTGATCAAACTGACTCTGCGACTTTAACTGCGTAAGCTTTAGCAATGATCGTTTCAATAGTAAAATATTCTCATAATGATTCACAATTAGTAAAAAAACAGCATGATACCCACTCTGTAAGTGTATAGAGAGCTAATAATTGACTCAATGCGGCTGTGACTGTCAGTGGTACTCGTAAGGTTGAAAACACACCTTTCTAGAGATCCGTACGATGCATATTCAGGTGCGTACATTCATTAGGCTGTGTGAGCGAACTGAAAGTATTCGAAAAGTATTTCAGCAATGCCATTATAAGGGTTAATAACTTGAGAAGCAGTTAACAATGATTCGCATCATTCAATCTGCCTAAATTGCTTGTTATATAACTTGTTTTTTTTTTTGCATTTGTTTTGATTGACATACACAAATCTCAACTGGTTTCCTATCGAAGCCAATTTATGTTTCGTCAAATTTGTGCATTAGGCAGAGCTACCTGTTCATCTTGTTCTAAAGAGATTTTCCTTGGCATACCCTGTAGACGTTGAAGAAGGCTATGTTGCGCCGTAGTCCGGAAAACTGAGAATTTGAAGGTGGAGCAGGAGAAGCTGTGAAGAGTGCCTCAGGTCACGCATGATGACTTTACAGCTTCGGCTCTCTGTTCATATCTCGAAGATTCAGATAATAATAAATACAGATAATTATTCGTTTTATTTTCAAATACATTTATAAATGCGAGTCTCTATTTAGTTGTCTTGTGAGCGGAAGTTTGAGTTTTGTCCCTGAGTACAGGGTAACTAGCAGTCGGTCACTTCCGACCTTAAGCACTTAATTTATGAATTATTTTGATTCAAAGCGTTTTTTGCGTTAATTCATTTCCATATTGTATCGAAATTTGAGCCATTTGAGTTTGCAAATTTCCTGATATGGCTTTATTATGAGAGAAAAGCGTATTTTATATTCGCCGTGATATAATCAGCAATGTTTTGTTATTTGTTTATACACGCTTTTGTTTTGTGTCTGTCATTCGTGTGGAAAGATTTCTCATCTCTTGCTGGGGCACAAATCTTTTATCAGGCGCTCAACACGTGTTTTTGTAAAGCTTCTCTTGTGTGTGTGTATGTGGGTGTGTGGGTGTGTGTGTGTGGGTGTGTGGGTGTGTAGTTGTGTGTGTGTGTGTTTCTCTGTGTCTGCGTGTTTTATTTATTATTATTATATATGTACATTTGATTGATTGCCAGCTTGAGGCTCTTTATTTAACGTAATTGTAGGTTACAATTTCACGTATTTTTCCATCAATAATTATATTATTAAAATGAAGTCAGAGTTCGAAGAAAGATTCTTTGCAGTATTTTTCCCCCGGCCAGATTTATTCATAGCACACGCAATAAAAGAACTGCATAAGTAATAAAGTTTAGCATTGAGAAAAACCCCATGGAGAAACCCCCGCATTCCAGTTTCTATATAAGCAGCTCTTGAATTCTGCAAACTGATAAATCTTAACATTTTAAATGCAATAAGCCAAATTTAGTTGAATACGGAAGACTCAATTTAGCGCTCCAAAAACATCAACATTCGGGGCACGTAAAAATCTTTAACTAACCAACTAACTAACTAACTAATTAATACATACATATGTATGTATTCAAATATGAAAACTAAATTAAAAATACTTCCTGGCTTCGCTGATCGACAGGGTTAGATATTTCTATATATATACATATGTATATATGTGTGTATTAAGTGTATTCTGATTAATTTTTCTAAACTCAAATTGCCTTTATCTAAGCCAATATTCATAACTGATTTATTGTGGACGCACTTCAAAGCTGATTTATTTACGATTGCATTGTTTTTTTTTATAGTTTTATTTTTTTATAACGTCGTCGCTGGCACCGCCGTCTCTGCTGCTGATTAATTTCCCCTTGCGATAATCGCTCTTTTCCAGTGCTGTAAAATGTGTCAAGTGGTATTTTAATTGGGCATTTGTGAAATGCCCTTTTATGGCGTGGTACTTTTGGTACTTGGTACTTTTAACATGCAAATTTCCGCCTCTGAACTTTTAACTGCAAATATCCCATTTTACAGCTATAAGTAAAAAAGTTCTGGTTTGCTAACTGGGCATTTTTTGTTCAAATAAAAATAAACAAATATTCAGCAAATTACATTTCAATGCAAATATTCCCATGCAATATAAATAGTTTCATTTATTTACTTAAGGCGGCTGTGGAATTTCGTTAGTTTAAAAAGAATTTGTTTACAGTTAAAATCAATGTTCGAATTACCTTTGGCAAAATTCTAAAAAACTTGAGACCTATTTACCTCAACTGTCATATTATACGACGAACATTCCGTAGACAAGTTTATGTTAACAGAATGGCATTTACTATAAACATTTGAAGAATGCCAAGAGTCCAATATGAAAGCTTATTATTGTTATTTTATATAATTTTATTTTGCTTTTATTTGTTCTTAGTTGTATTTGAATTATGTGGGGAATTAAGCGTAGCCAACAGACAAGTCATGTGACTGGTGTGAAATTCGCTTTCAATGTGATCAGAATAAAAAATATATATTCAATAAGATTTGCATTGTGGTTTTTATGCTTGTTGTTGTTGTTGTTGTTATTGCTTTTGGCACGTGCAAACAAGAAACTTGAAAAGCCTGAATTTCCCTAAAAGTGCAAGCAGTGGAAGCTAACCTGCTGCAGCTGCTGCTGCTGCAGCTGCGCTGCTACTGCTGCTGGGAACCCCATGCGCTTGTTAAGGTTACAAGGCAGGCAAGAAGAGGCTGCACAATTAGCATTTCTTTTGGTTTGACTAGATGTGTTACACGATACTCCAGACACCCAGAGACCACAGACGACACAAGCCGGTTTAATTTTTTTTTTTTTTTTATATTTATTTATTTTCGTGTGGCTTTAACGAAAGCCGGCGCTGAGTCTCGAACATCGGGGCTGCCTCTGCTGCTGCTGCTGCTGCTGCTGGGCGGCATTTGCCGGGTGACACGAGCGGATTGCCGCTCGCGACTCGCACCTATTTATAATCAGTTCCCAGCCATTCGGCTACAGTTGAGCGCTGCTTCTGCTTCTGTTTCTGCTGCTGCTGCTGCTGCTGTCTCTGCTGCTGTTGTTACCTCTGCTTCTGGCTCGATCTCGAATTCGTTTCATTCCCGCATTCGACGCGCTCGCGAATAGTTTGGCTCTTGGCTTTAGTTTGCTCTGAAGCCGCGGCATGAAGTGAAGTGTTTGTGATTGTGACTGTGACTGTGACAGTGAGATGAAGCCGTAGATGAAGCCAACGCCAGCGTTGACAAAAGCAAATTGGAGAAAAACAAAAAGCGCAATAAATACCAAATACCAAAGACGTGAGCTTTCAGCGCCACACATAGTAAATACAGAGCACATATAGAAGAGTTGTGTGTGTCAACGACGTCATTCGAGATGACTGCCAAAGACACGGGGCATGTGAACAGCGCCTTTAATGGCGCTGATGTGTCAGTGGACATTCCCACGAATACGCTGTATCACACATCGCGCGACTGCATCGTGCAGCAGGAGGAGGAGCCGGTGATGTCCGGCTGGAAGGACTGCTGCCGCAGCACCTGGGCGAACATCTTTCGCCGCAAGACGCTGGAGAAGCGCTTCCCCATACTCGTCTGGCTGCCGCAGTACAAAAAGGATTACATCTTTGGCGACATTGTGGCCGGCATTTCGGTGGCTCTGACTGTGATACCGCAGGCGCTGGCCTACGCCGGCATAGCTGGACTCGATCTGCAGTATGGACTGTATGCGTGCTTCCTGGGCTGCTTCATTTACATATTCATTGGCTCCAGCAAGGATGTGCCCATTGGCCCGACGGCCATTTCGGCGTTGCTCTCGTTTCAAATAGCCGGCGGCAGCTGGCAGATGGCCACGCTGCTGACCTTCCTCACCGGCCTCATTGAGATACTGATGGGCATGTTTCGGCTCGGCTTTCTCATTGACTTTGTGTCGGGGCCGGTGGGCGCGGGCTTCACCAGCGCCGTCTCGCTGATCATCTTCAGCTCTCAGATGAAGGACCTGCTGGGCATACGCACCAGCGGCAACACCTTCCTCCAAGTGTGGATCAGCATTATCAATGACATACAGAACATCAGCTGGCCGGACTTTGGACTTGGCATCACCTGCATCGTTGTGCTGCTCAGCCTGCGCGCTCTGGCCAGCTGCAGCCTGGGACCCAAGCAGGGCAAGTCCACCTGCCAGCAGCTATTCACAGGCATCTTCTGGACAGTAGGCACTGCGCGCAATGCTCTGCTGGTCTGTGCCACCGCTGGACTGGGCTACTGGCTGTCCATCAGTGGCAACGAGCAGCTGGTGCGCACCGTTGGCTTTGTGCCCAAAGGCTTGCCCGAGTTCCAATCGCCGCCCTTCCACATGGATGCTGTGGTGAATGAGACGACGGGCGAGGTGCTGCAGGAGGCGCAGAGCTTCTGGGATATGGTCAGCACACTTGGCTCCGGCCTGATTGTGGTGCCAATGATAGCTTTACTGGAGACGATGGCCGTGGTGCAGGCATTTGGTAAGTTGCTAAGATTTTACTTGTTTTTATAATATAATAATAATAATAATCATAATATAATAATAATAATATAAAAATAATCAAAAAAATAATTAATAATAAATAAA
>JAWNPC010000306.1:6090000-6109381 GCA_035045365.1 Drosophila leonis | reverse complement strand
AGACTGACAGGCAGACTGACAAACAGACTGACAGACAGACTGACAGAGAGACTGACAGACAGACTGACAGACTGACAGACAGACTGACAGACAGACTGACAGACAGACTGACAGACAGACTGACAAACAGATTGACAGACAGATTGACAGACAGACTGACAGACAGACAGACTGACAGACAGACTGACAGACAGACTGACAGACAGAAAGACTGACAGACAGACAGACAGACTGACAGACAGACTAACAGACAGACAGACTGACAGACAGACAGACTGACAGACAGACTAACAGACAGACTGACAGACAGATTGACAGACAGATTGACAGACAGACTGACAGACAGACAGACTGACAGGCAGACTGATAGACTGACAGACTAACAGACAGACTGACAGACAGACTGACAGACAGACTGACAGACAGACTGACAGGCAGACTGACAGACAGACTGACAGACAGACTGACAGACAGACTAACAGACAGACTGACAGACAGATTGACAGACAGATTGACAAACAGACTGACAGACAGACCACGTGCGCATCGATAGACTGACAGACTAACAGACAGACTGACAGACAGACTGACAGACAGACTGACAGACAGACTGACAGGCAGACTGACAGACAGACTGACAGGCAGACTGACAAACAGACTAAAAGACAGACTGACAGACAGACTGACAGACAGACTGACAGACAGATTGACAGACAGATTAACAGACAGACTGACAGACAGTCTGACAGACAGACGGACAGGCAGACTGACAAACAGACTGACAGACAGACTGACAGAGAGACTGACAGACAGACTGACAGACTGACAGACAGACTCACAGACAGACTGACAGACAGACTGACAGACAGACTGACAGGCAGACTGACAAACAGACTGACAGACAGACTGACAGACAGACTGACAGACAGACTGACAGGCAGACTGATAGACTGACAGTCTGACAGACAGACTGACAGACAGACAGACTGAGAGACAGACTGACAGACAGACTGACAGGCAGACTGACAGACAGACTGAAAGACAGACTGACAGACAGACTGACAGACAGACTATCAGACAGATTGACAGACAGATTAACAGACAGACTGACAGGCAGACTGACAGACAGACTGAAAGACAGACTGACAGACAGACTGACAGACAGACTGTCAGACAGATTGACAGACAGATTAACAGACAGACTGACAGACAGACTGACAGACAGACTGACAGACAGATTGACAGACAGACTGACAGACAGAATGACAGACAGACAGACTGACAGACAGACTGAGAGACAGACTGACAGACAGACTAACAGGCAGACTGACAGACAGACTGAAAGACAGACTGACAGACAGACTGACAGACAGACTGACAGACAGATTGACAGACAGATTAACAGACAGACTGACAGACAGACTGACAGACAGACTGACAGACAGATTGACAGACAGATTAACAGACAGACTGACAGACAGTCTGACAGACAGACTGACAGGCAGACTGACAAACAGACTGACAGACAGACTGACAGAGAGACTGAAGGACAGACAGACTGACAGACTGACAGACAGACTGACAGACAGACTGACAGACAGACTGACAGACAGACTGACAAACAGATTGACAGACAGATTGACAGACAGACTGACAGACAGTCTGACAGACAGACTGACAGGCAGACTGACAAACAGACTGACAGACAGACTGACAGAGAGACTGACAGACAGACAGACAGACAGACTGACAGACAGACTGACAGACACACAGACTGACAGACAGACTGACAGACAGACTGACAGACAGATTGACAGACAGATTGACAGACAGACTGACAGACAGACTGACAGGCAGACTGATAGACTGACAGACTAACAGACAGACTGACAGACAGACTGACAGACAGACTGACAGACAGACTGACAGACTGACAGACAGACAGACTGACAGACAGACTGACAGACAGACTGATAGACAGACTGAAAGACAGACTGGACAGGCAGACTGGATAGACTGACAGACAGACTGACAGACAGACCGACAGACAGACTGACAGACAGACTGACAGACAGACTGACAGACAGACTGACAGACAGACTGACAGACAGACTGACAGACAGACTGACAGACAGACAGACTGACAGACAGACTGAGAGACAGACTGACAGACAGACTGACAGGCAGACTGACAGACAGACTGAAAGACAGACTGACAGACAGACTGACAGACAGACTGACAGACAGATTGACAGACAGATTAACAGACAGACTGACAGACAGTCTGACAGACAGACTGACAGGCAGACTGACAAACAGACTGACAGACAGACTGACAGAGAGACTGACAGACAGACTGACAGACTGACAGACTGACAGACAGACTGACAGACAGACTGACAGACAGACTGACAGACAGACAGACAGAATGACAGACGGACTGACAGACAGACTGACAGACAGTCTGACAGACAGTCTGACAGACAGACTGACAGACAGACAGACTGACAGACAGACAGACTGACAGACAGACAGACTGACAGACAGACTGACAGACAGACTGACAGACAGACTGACAGACAGATTGACAGACAGATTGACAGACAGACTGACAGGCAGACTGATAGACTGACAGTCTGACAGACAGACTAACAGACAGATTGACAGACAGACTGACAGACAGACTGACTAACAGACTGACAGGCAGACTGACAGACAGACTGATAGACAGACTGAAAGACAGACTGACAGGCAGATTGACAGACAGACTGACAGACAGACTGACAGGCAGATTGATAGACTGACAGACTAACAGACAGACTGACAGACAGACTGACAGACAGACTGACAGACAGATTGACAGACAGATTAACAGACAGACTGACAGACAGTCTTACAGACAGACTGACAGGCAGACTGACAAACAGACTGACAGACAGACTGACAGAGAGACTGACAGACAGACTGACAGACTGACAGACAGACTGACAGACAGACTGACAGACAGACTGACAGACAGACAGACAGACAGACTGACAGACTGACAGACAGACTGACAGACAGACTGACAGACAGACTGACAGACAGACTGACAGATAGACTGACAGACAGACTGACAGGCAGTCTGACTGACAGACAGACTGACAGACAGACTGACAGACAGACTGACAGACAGACTGACAGACAGACTGGCAGACTGACAGACAGACTGACAGACTGACAGACTGACAGACAGACTGACAGACAGACTGAAAGAAAGACCGACAGACAGACTGACAGACAAACTGACAGACAGACTGACAGACAGACTGACAGACAGACAGACAGACTGACAGACCGACTGAGAGATAGACTGACAGACAGACTGACAGACAGATTGACAGACAGATTGACAGACAGACTGACAGACAGACTGACAGGCAGACTGATAGACTGACAGTCTGACAGACAGACTAACAGACAGACTGACAGACAGACTGACAGACAGACTGACAGACAGACTGACAGGCAGACTGACAGACAGACTGACAGACAGACTGACAGACAGACTGACAGACAGACTGACAAACAGATTGACAGACAGATTGACAGACAGACTGACAGACAGTCTGACAGACAGACTGACAGGCAGACTGACAAACAGACTGACAGACAGACTGACAGAGAGACTGACAGACAGACAGACAGACAGACTGACAGACAGACTGACAGACAGACAGACTGACAGACAGACTGACAGACAGACTGGCAGAGAGACTGACAGGCAGACTGACAGACTGACAGACAGACTGACAGACAGACTGACAGACTGACAGACTGACAGACAGACAGACAGACAGACTGACAGACTGACAGACAGGCAGACAGGCAGACAGACTGACAGACAGACTGACAGACTGACAGACAGACTGACAGACAGACTGAAAGAAAGACCGACAGACAGACTGACAGACAAACTGACAGACAGACTGACAGACAGACTGACAGACAGACAGACAGACTAACAGACCGACTGACAGATAGACTGACAGACAGACTGACAGACAGATTGACAGACAGATTGACAGACAGACTGACAGACAGACTGACAGGCAGACTGATAGACTGACAGTCTGACAGACAGACTAACAGACAGACTGACAGACAGACTGACAGACAGACTGACAGACAGACTGACAGGCAGACTGACAGACAGACTGACAGACAGACTGACAGACAGACTGACAGACAGACTGACAAACAGATTGACAGACAGATTGACAGACAGACTGACAGACAGTCTGACAGACAGACTGACAGGCAGACTGACAAACAGACTGACAGACAGACTGACAGAGAGACTGACAGAGAGACAGACAGACAGACTGACAGACAGACTGACAGACAGACAGACTGACAGACAGACTGACAGACAGACAGACTGACAGACAGACAGACAGACTGACAGACAGACTAACAGACAGACTGACAGACAGATTGACAGACAGATTGACAGACAGACTGACAGACAGACTGACAGGCAGACTGATAGACTGACAGACTAACAGACAGACTGACAGACAGACTGACAGACAGACTGACAGACAGACTGACAGGCAGACTGACAGACAGACTGATAGACAGACTGAAAGACAGACTGACAGGCAGACTGATAGACTGACAGTCTGACAGACAGACTGACAGACAGACCGACAGACAGACTGACAGACAGACTGACAGACAGACTGACAGACAGACTGACAGACAGACTGACAGACAGACTGACAGACAGACTGACATACAGACTGACAGACAGACTGACAGACAGACTGACAGACAGACTGACAGACAGACTGACAGACAGACAGACTGACAGACAGACTGACAGACAGACTGACAGACAGACTGACAGACAGACTGACAGGCAGACTGAAAGACTGACAGACAGACTGACAGACAGACTGACAAACAGATTGACAGACAGATTGACAGACAGACTGACAGACAGTCTGACAGACAGACTGACAGGCAGACTGACAGACAGACTGACAGGCAGACTGATAGACTGACAGTCTGACAGACAGACTAACAGACAGACTGACAGACAGACTGACAGACAGACTGACAGACAGACTGACAGGCAGACTGACAGACAGACTGACAGACAGACTGACAGACAGACTGACAGACAGACTGACAAACAGATTGACAGACAGATTGACAGACAGACTGACAGACAGTCTGACAGACAGACTGACAGGCAGACTGACAAACAGACTGACAGACAGACTGACAGAGAGACTGACAGAGAGACAGACAGACAGACTGACAGACAGACTGACAGACAGACAGACTGACAGACAGACTGACAGACAGACAGACTGACAGACAGACAGACAGACTGACAGACAGACTAACAGACAGACTGACAGACAGATTGACAGACAGATTGACAGACAGACTGACAGACAGACTGACAGGCAGACTGATAGACTGACAGACTAACAGACAGACTGACAGACAGACTGACAGACAGACTGACAGACAGACTGACAGGCAGACTGACAGACAGACTGATAGACAGACTGAAAGACAGACTGACAGGCAGACTGATAGACTGACAGTCTGACAGACAGACTGACAGACAGACCGACAGACAGACTGACAGACAGACTGACAGACAGACTGACAGACAGACTGACAGGCAGACTGACAAACAGACTGACAGACAGACTGACAGAGAGACTGACAGACAGACTGACAGACTGACAGACTGACAGACAGACTGACAGACAGACTGACAGACAGACTGACAGACAGACAGACAGAATGACAGACGGACTGACAGACAGACTGACAGACAGTCTGACAGACAGTCTGACAGACAGACTGACAGACAGACAGACTGACAGACAGACAGACTGACAGACAGACAGACTGACAGACAGACTGACAGACAGACTGACAGACAGACTGACAGACAGATTGACAGACAGATTGACAGACAGACTGACAGGCAGACTGATAGACTGACAGTCTGACAGACAGACTAACAGACAGATTGACAGACAGACTGACAGACAGACTGACTAACAGACTGACAGGCAGACTGACAGACAGACTGATAGACAGACTGAAGACAGACTGACAGGCAGATTGACAGACAGACTGACAGACAGACTGACAGAGATTGATAGACTGACAGACTAACAGACAGACTGACAGACAGACTGACAGACAGACTGACAGACAGATTGACAGACAGATTAACAGACAGACTGACAGACAGTCTTACAGACAGACTGACAGGCAGACTGACAAACAGACTGACAGACAGACTGACAGAGAGACTGACAGACAGACTGACAGACTGACAGACAGACTGACAGACAGACTGACAGACAGACTGACAGACAGACAGACAGACAGACTGACAGACTGACAGACAGACTGACAGACAGACTGACAGACAGACTGACAGACAGACTGACAGATAGACTGACAGACAGACTGACAGGCAGTCTGACTGACAGACAGACTGACAGACAGACTGACAGACAGACTGACAGACAGACTAGACAGACTGGCAGACTGACAGACAGACTGACAGACTGACAGACTGACAGACAGACTGACAGACAGACTGAAAGAAAGACCGACAGACAGACTGACAGACAAACTGACAGACAGACTGACAGACAGACTGACAGACAGACAGACAGACTGACAGACCGACTGAGAGATAGACTGACAGACAGACTGACAGACAGATTGACAGACAGATTGACAGACAGACTGACAGACAGACTGACAGGCAGACTGATAGACTGACAGTCTGACAGACAGACTAACAGACAGACTGACAGACAGACTGACAGACAGACTGACAGACAGACTGACAGGCAGACTGACAGACAGACTGACAGACAGACTGACAGACAGACTGACAGACAGACTGACAAACAGATTGACAGACAGATTGACAGACAGACTGACAGACAGTCTGACAGACAGACTGACAGGCAGACTGACAAACAGACTGACAGACAGACTGACAGAGAGACTGACAGACAGACAGACAGACAGACTGACAGACAGACTGACAGACAGACAGACTGACAGACAGACTGACAGACAGACTGGCAGAGAGACTGACAGGCAGACTGACAGACTGACAGACAGACTGACAGACAGACTGACAGACTGACAGACTGACAGACAGACAGACTGACAGACTGACAGACAGGCAGACAGGCAGACAGACTGACAGACAGACTGACAGACTGACAGACAGACTGACAGACAGACTGAAAGAAAGACCGACAGACAGACTGACAGACAAACTGACAGACAGACTGACAGACAGACTGACAGACAGACAGACAGACTAACAGACCGACTGACAGATAGACTGACAGACAGACTGACAGACAGATTGACAGACAGATTGACAGACAGACTGACAGACAGACTGACAGGCAGACTGATAGACTGACAGTCTGACAGACAGACTAACAGACAGACTGACAGACAGACTGACAGACAGACTGACAGACAGACTGACAGACAGACTGACAGGCAGACTGACAGACAGACTGACAGACAGACTGACAGACAGACTGACAGACAGACTGACAAACAGATTGACAGACAGATTGACAGACAGACTGACAGACAGTCTGACAGACAGACTGACAGCAGACTGACAAACAGACTGACAGACAGACTGACAGAGAGACTGACAGAGAGACAGACAGACAGACTGACAGACAGACTGACAGACAGACAGACTGACAGACAGACTGACAGACAGACAGACTGACAGACAGACAGACAGACTGACAGACAGACTAACAGACAGACTGACAGACAGATTGACAGACAGATTGACAGACAGACTGACAGACAGACTGACAGGCAGACTGATAGACTGACAGACTAACAGACAGACTGACAGACAGACTGACAGACAGACTGACAGACAGACTGACAGGCAGACTGACAGACAGACTGATAGACAGACTGAAAGACAGACTGACAGGCAGACTGATAGACTGACAGTCTGACAGACAGACTGACAGACAGACCGACAGACAGACTGACAGACAGACTGACAGACAGACTGACAGACAGACTGACAGACAGACTGACAGACAGACTGACAGACAGACTGACAGACAGACTGACAGACAGACTGACAGACAGACTGACAGACAGACTGACAGACAGACTGACAGACAGACAGACTGACAGACAGACTGACAGACAGACTGACAGACAGACTGACAGACAGACTGACAGGCAGACTGAAAGACTGACAGACAGACTGACAGACAGACTGACAAACAGATTGACAGACAGATTGACAGACAGACTGACAGACAGTCTGACAGACAGACTGACAGGCAGACTGACAGACAGACTGACAGGCAGACTGATAGACTGACAGTCTGACAGACAGACTAACAGACAGACTGACAGACAGACTGACAGACAGACTGACAGACAGACTGACAGGCAGACTGACAGACAGACTGACAGACAGACTGACAGACAGACTGACAGACAGACTGACAAACAGATTGACAGACAGATTGACAGACAGACTGACAGACAGTCTGACAGACAGACTGACAGGCAGACTGACAAACAGACTGACAGACAGACTGACAGAGAGACTGACAGAGAGACAGACAGACAGACTGACAGACAGACTGACAGACAGACAGACTGACAGACAGACTGACAGACAGACAGACTGACAGACAGACAGACAGACTGACAGACAGACTAACAGACAGACTGACAGACAGATTGACAGACAGATTGACAGACAGACTGACAGACAGACTGACAGGCAGACTGATAGACTGACAGACTAACAGACAGACTGACAGACAGACTGACAGACAGACTGACAGACAGACTGACAGGCAGACTGACAGACAGACTGATAGACAGACTGAAAGACAGACTGACAGGCAGACTGATAGACTGACAGTCTGACAGACAGACTGACAGACAGACCGACAGACAGACTGACAGACAGACTGACAGACAGACTGACAGACAGACTGACAGACAGACTGACAGACAGACTGACAGACAGACTGACATACAGACTGACAGACAGACTGACAGACAGACTGACAGACAGACTGACAGACAGACTGACAGACAGACAGACTGACAGACAGACTGACAGACAGACTGACAGACAGACTGACAGGCAGACTGAAAGACTGACAGACAGACTGACAGACAGACTGACAAACAGATTGACAGACAGATTGACAGACAGACTGACAGACAGTCTGACAGACAGACTGACAGGCAGACTGACAAACAGACTGACAGACAGACTGACAGAGAGACTGACAGACAGACAGACAGACAGACTGACAGACAGACTGACAGACAGACAGACTGACAGACAGACTGACAGACAGACTGGCAGAGAGACTGACAGACAGACTGACAGACTGACAGACAGACTGACAGACAGACTGACAGACAGACTGACAGACTGACAGACTGACAGACTGACAGACAGACAGACAGACAGACTGACAGACTGACAGACAGGCAGACAGACTGACAGACAGACTGACAGACTGACAGACAGACTGACAGACAGACTGAAAGAAAGACCGACAGACAGACTGACAGGCAGACTGACAAACAGACTGACAGACAGACTGACAGAGAGACTGACAGACAGACTGACAGACTGACAGACTGACAGACAGACTGACAGGCAGATTGACAGACAGATTGACAGACAGACTGACAGACAGACTGACAGACAGACTGACAGACAGACTGACAGACAGACTAACAGACAGACTGACAGGCAGACTGACAAACAGACTGACAGACAGACTGGCACAGAGACTGACAGACAGACTGACAGACTGACAGACAGACTGACAGACAGACTGACAGACAGACTGACAGACTGACAGACTGACAGACAGACAGACAGACAGACTGACAGACTGACAGACTGACAGACTGACAGACAGGCAGACAGACTGACAGACAGACTGACAGACTGACAGACAGACTGACAGACAGACTGAAAGAAAGACCGACAGACAGACTGACAGACAAACTGACAGACAGACTGACAGACAGACTGACAGACAGACAGACAGGCTGACAGACCGACTGACAGATAGACTGACAGACAGACTGACAGACAGATTGACAGACAGATTGACAAACAGACTGACAGACAGACTGACAGGCAGACTGATAGACTGACATTCTGACAGACAGACTAACAGACAGACTGACAGACAGACTGACAGACAGACTGACAGACAGACTGACAGGCAGACTGACAGACAGACTGACAGACAGACTGACAGACAGACTGACAGACAGACTGACAAACAGATTGACAGACAGATTGACAGACAGACTGACAGACAGTCTGACAGACAGACTGACAGGCAGACTGACAAACAGACTGACAGACATACTGACAGAGAGACTGACAGACAGACAGACAGACAGACTGACAGACAGACTGACAGACAGACAGACTGACAGACAGACTGACAGACAGACAGACTGACAGACAGACAGACAGACTGACAGACAGACTAACAGACAGACTGACAGACAGATTGACAGACAGATTGACAGACAGACTGACAGACAGACTGACAGGCAGACTGATAGACTGACAGACTAACAGACAGACTGACAGACAGACTGACAGACAGACTGACAGACAGACTGACAGGCAGACTGACAGACAGACTGACAGACAGACTGACAGACAGACTGATAGACAGACTGAAAGACAGACTGACAGGCAGACTGACAGTCTGACAGACAGACTGACAGACAGACCGACAGACAGACTGACAGACAGACTGACAGACAGACTGACAGACAGACTGACAGACAGACTGACAGACAGACTGACAGACAGACTGACATACAGACTGACAGACAGACTGACAGACAGACTGACAGACAGACTGACAGACAGACTGACAGACAGACAGACAGACTGACAGACAGACTGACAGACAAACTGACAGACAGACTGACAGACAGACTGACAGGCAGACTGAAAGACTGACAGTCTGACAGACAGACTGACAGACAGACTAACAGACAGACAGACTGACAGACAGACTGACAGACAGACTGACAGACAGACTGACAGACAGACTGACAGACAGACTAACAGACAGACAGACTGACAGACAGACTGACAGACAGACTGACAGACAGACTGACAGACAGACTGACAGACAGACTGACAGACAGACTCACAGACAGACTGACAGACAGACTGAAAGACAGACAGACAGACTGACAGACAGACTGACAGATAGACTGACAGACAGACTGACAGACAGATTGACAGACAGACTGACAGACAGACTGACAGGCAGACTGATAGACTGACAGTCTGACAGACAGACTAACAGACAGACTGACAGACAGACTGACAGACAGACTGACATGCAGACTGACAGACAGACTGACAGACAGACTGACAGACAGACTGACAGACAGACTGACAGACAGACTGACAGACAGATTGACAGACAGATTAACAGAAAGACTGACAGACAGTCTGACAGACAGACTGACAGGCAGACTGACTAACAGACTGACAGACAGACTGACAGACAGACTGACAGACAGACAGACTGACAGACAGACTTTCAGACAGACCAACAGACAGACTGACAGACAGATTGACAGACAGATTGACAGACAGACTGACAGACAGACTGACAGGCAGACTGATAGACTGACAGACTAACAGACAGACTGACAGACAGACTGACAGACAGACTGACAGACCGACTGACAGACAGACTGACAGACAGACTGATAGACAGACTGAAAGACAGACTGACAGGCAGACTGATAGACTGACAGTCTGACAGACAGACTGACAGACAGACCGACAGACAGACTGACTAACAGACTGACTGATAGGCTGACAGACTGACAGACAAACTGACAGACAGACTGACTAACAGACTGACTGATAGGCTGACAGACTAACAGACAGACTGACAGACAGACTGACAGACAGACTAACAGACAGACAGACTGACAGACAGACTGACAGACAGACTGACAGACAAACTGACAGACAGACTGACTAACAGACTGACTGATAGGCTGACAGACTGACAGACAAACTGACAGACAGACTGACTAACAGACTGACTGATAGGCTGACAGACTAACAGACAGACTGACAGACAGACTGACAGACAGACTAACAGACAGACAGACTGACAGACAGACTGACAGACAGACTGAGAGACAGACTGACAGACAGACTGACAGGCAGACTGACAGACAGACTGACAGACTGACAGACTGACAGACTCACAGACAGACTGACAGACAGACTGACAGACAGATTGACAGACAGATTGACAGACAGACTGACAGACAGACAGACTGACAGACAGACTGACAGACAGACTGACAGGCAGACTGACAGACAGACTGACAGACAGACTGACAGACAGATAGACTGACAGACAGACTGACAGACAGACTGACAGACAGACTGACAGACCGACTCACAGACAGACTGACAGACAGACTGACAGACAGACTGACAGACAGTCTGACAGACAGTCTGACAGACAGTCTGACAGACAGACTGACAGACAGACTGACAGACAGACTGACAAACTGACAGACGGACTGACAGACTGACAGACAGACTGACAGACAGACTGACAGGCAGACTGATAGACTGACAGTCTGACAGACAGACTAACAGACAGACTGACAGACTGACAGACAGACTGACTAACAGACTCACTGATAGGCTGACAGACTGACAGACTGACAGACAGACTGACAGACAGACTGACAGACAGACTGACAGACAGACTGACAGACAGACTGACAGACAGACTGACAGACTGACAGACAGACTGACAGACAGACTGACAGACAGACAGACAGACTGACAGACAGACAGACAGACTGACAGACAGACTGACAGATAGACTGACAGACAGACTGACAGACAGATTGACAGACAGATTGACAGACAGACTGACAGACAGACTGACAGGCAGACTGATAGACTGACAGTCTGACAGACAGACTAACAGACAGACTGACAGACAGACTGACAGACAGACTGACAGACAGACTGACAGGCAGACTGACAGACAGACTGACAGACAGACTGACAGACAGACTGTCAGACAGATTGACAGACAGATTAACAGACAGACTGACAGACAGTTTGACAGACAGACTGACAGGCAGACTGACAAACTGACTGACAGACAGACTGACAGAGAGACTGACAGACAGACAGACAGACTGACAGACAGACTGACAGACAGACTGACAGACAGACTGACTGACAGACAGACAGACTGACAGACAGACTGACAGACAGACTAACAGACAGACTGACAGACAGATTGACAGACAGATTGACAGACAGACTGGCAGACAGACTGACAGGCAGACTGATAGACTGACAGACTAACAGACAGACTGACAGACAGACTGACAGACAGACTGACAGACAGACTGACAGGCAGACTGACAGACAGACTGACAGACAGACTGACAGACAGAGTGACAGACCGACTGACAGACAGACTGACAGACAGACTGACAGACAGACTGATAGACAGACTGAAAGACAGACTGACAGGCAGACTGATAGACTGACAGTCTGACAGACAGACTGACAGACAGACCGACAGACAGACTGACAGACAGACTGACAGACAGACAGACTGACAGACAAACTGACAGACAGACTGACTTACAGACTGACTGATAGGCTGACAGACTAACAGACAGACTGACAGACAGACTGACAGACAGACTAACAGACAGACAGACTGACAGACAGCCTGACAGACAGACTGAGAGACAGACTGACAGACAGACTGAGAGACAGACTGACAGACAGACAGACGGACAGACGGACAGACTGACAGACAGACAGACAGACTGACAGACAGACTGACAGACAGACTGACAGACAGATTGACAGACAGACAGACAGACTGACAGACAGACTGACAGACAGATTGACAGACAGATTGACAGACAGACTGACAGACAGACAGACTGACAGACAGACTGACAGACAGACTGACAGGCAGACTGACAGACAGACTGACAGACAGACTGACAGACAGATAGACTGACAGACAGACTGACAGACAGACTGACAGACAGACTGACAGACCGACTCACAGACAGACTGACAGACAGACTGACAGACAGACTGACAGACAGACTGACAGACAGTCTGACAGACAGTCTGATAGACAGACTGACAGACAGACTGACAGACAGACTGACAAACAGACAGACGGACTGACAGACTGACAGACAGACTGACAGACAGACTGACAGGCAGACTGATAGACTGACAGTCTGACAGACAGACTAACAGACAGACTGACAGACAGACTGACTAACAGACAGACTGACAGACAGACTGACAGACAGACTGACAGACAGACTGACAGACAGACTGACATATAGACTGAACGACAGACTGACAGACAGATTGACAGACAGATTGACAGACAGACTGACAGACAGACTGACAGGCAGACTGATAGACAGACAGTCTGACAGACAGACTAACAGACAGACTGACAGACAGACTGACAGACAGACTGACAGACAGACTGACAGGCAGACTGACAGAGAGACTGACAGACAGACTGACAGACAGACTGACAGACAGATTGACAGACAGATTAACAGACAGACTGACAGACAGTTCGACAGACAGACTGACAGGCAGACTGACAAACAGACTGACAGACAGACTGACAAAGAGACTGACAGACAGACAGACAGACAGACAGACTGACAGACAGACTGACAGACAGACTGACTGACAGACAGACAGACTGACAGACAGACTGACAGACAGACTAACAGACAGACTGACAGACAGATTGACAGACAGATTGACAGACCGACTGACAGACAGACTGACAGGCAGACTGATAGACTGACAGACTAACAGACTGACTGACAGACAGACTGACAGACAGACTGACAGACAGACTGACAGGCAGACTGACAGACAGACTGACAGACAGACTGACAGACAGACTGACAGACAGACTGACAGACAGACTGACAGACAGATTGACAGACAAATTAACAGACAGACTGACAGATAGTCTGACAGACAGACTGACAGGCAGACTGACAAACAGACTGACAGACAGACTGACAGAGAGACTGACAGACAGACTGACAGACAGACTGACTGACAGACTGACAGACAGACTGACAGACAGACAGACTGACAGACAGACAGACTGACAGACAGACTGACTGACAGACAGACAGACTGACAGACAGACAGACTGACAGACAGACTGACAGACAGACTGACAGACAGACTGACAGACAGACTGACAGACTGACAGACAGACTGATAGACAGACTGAAAGACAGACTGACAGACAGACTGATAGACTGACAGTCTGACAGACAGACTGACAGACAGACTGACAGACAAACTGACAGACAGACTGACTAACAGACTGACTGATAGGCTGACAGACTAACAGACAGACTGACAGACAGACTGACAGACAGACTGACAGGCAGACTGACAGACAGACTGACAGACTGACAGACTGACAGACAGACTGACAGACAGTCTGACAGACAGACTGACAGGCAGACTGACAAACAGACTGACAGGCAGACTGACAGAGAGACTGACAGACAGACTGACAGACAGACAGACTGACAGACAGTCTGACAGACAGACTGACAGGCAGACTGACAAACAGACTGACAGGCAGACTGACAGAGAGACTGACAGACAGACTGACAGACAGACAGACTGACAGACAGACTGACAGACAGACAGACTGACAGACAGACTGACAGACAGACTGACAGACAGATTGACAGACAGATTGACAGACAGACTGACAGACAGACTGACAGACAGACTAACAGATAGACTGACAGACAGACTGACCGACAGATAGACTGACAGACAGACTGACAGACAGACTGACAGACAGACTGACAGACAGATTGACAGACAGATTAACAGACAGACTGACAGACAGTCTGACAGACAGACTGACAGGCAGACTAACAAACAGACTGACAGACAGACGGACAGAGAGACTGACAGACAGACTGACAGACAGACTGACAGACAGACTGACAGACAGACTGACAGACAGACTGACAGACAGAAAGACTGACAGACAGACTGAAAGACAGGCTGACAGACAGACTGACAGACAGACTGACAGACAGACTGACAGACAGACTGATAGACAGACTGAAAGACAGACTGACAGGCAGACTGATAGACTGACAGTCTGACAGACAGACTGACAGACAGTCCGACAGACAGACTGACAGACAGACTGACGACAGACTGACAGACAGACTGACAGACAAACTGACAGACAGACTGACTAACAGACTGACTGATAGGCTGACAGACTAACAGACAGACTGACAGACAGACTGACAGACAGACTAACAGACATACACACTGACAGACAGACTGACAGACAGACTGAGAGACAGACTGACAGACAGACTGACAGGCAGACTGACAGACAGACTGACAGACTGACAGACTGACAGACAGACTGACAGACAGATTGACAGACAGATTGACAGACAGACTGACAGACAGTCTGACAAACAGACTGACAGACAGACTGACAGAGAGACTGACAGACAGACTGACAGACAGACTGACAGACAGACAGACTGACAGACAGACTGACAGACAGACTGACAGACAGACTGACAGACAGATTGACAGAAAGATTGACAGACAGACTGACAGACTGACAGACAGACTGACAGACAGACTGACAGACAGACTGACAGACAGATTCACAGACAGACAGACAGACAGACTGACAGACAGACTGACAGACAGACTGACAGACAGTCTGACAGACAGTCTGACAGACAGACTGACAGACAGACTGACAGACAGACTGACAGACAGACAGACAGACTGACAGACTGACAGACAGACTGAGAGGCAGACTGAAAGACTGACAGTCTGACAGACAGACTGACAGGCAGACTGATAGACTGACTGACAGACAGACAGACTGACAGACAGACTGACAGACAGACTGAGAGACAGACTGACAGACAGATTGACAGGCAGACTGACAGACAGACTGACAGACTGACAGACAGACTGACAGACAGACTGACAGACAGATTGACAAACAGATTGACAGACAGACTGACAGACAGACAGACTGACAGACAGACTGACAGACAGACTGACAGGCAGACTGACAGACAGACTGACAGACAGACTGACAGACAGATAGACTGACAGACAGACTGACAGACAGACTGACAGACAGACTGACAGACCGACTCACAGACAGACTGACAGACAGACTGACAGACAGACTGACAGACAGACTGACAGACAGACTGACAGACAGTCTGACAGACAGTCTGACAGGCAGACTGACAGACAGACTGACAGACAGACTGACAAACAGACAGACGGACTGACAGACTGACAGACAGACTGACAGACAGACTGACAGGCAGACTGATAGACTGACAGTCTGACAGACAGACTAACAGACAGACTGACAGACTGACAGACAGACTGACTAACAGACTCACTGATAGGCTGACAGACTGACAGACTGACAGACAGACTGACAGACAGACTGACAGACAGACTGACAGACAGACTGACAGACAGACTGACAGACTGACAGACAGACAGACAGACTGACAGACAGACAGACAGACTGACAGACTGACATATAGACTGAACGACAGACTGACAGACAGATTAACAGACAGATTGACAGACAGACTGACAGACAGACTGACAGGCAGACTGATAGACTGACAGTCTGACAGACAGACTAACAGACAGACTGACAGACAGACTGACAGACAGACTGACAGACAGACTGACAGGCAGACTGACAGACAGACTGACAGACAGACTGACAGACAGACTGACAGACAGATTGACTGACAGATTAACAGACAGACTGACAGACAGTTTGACAGACAGACTGACAGGCAGACTGACAAACAGACTGACAGACAGACTGACAAAGAGACTGACAGACAGACTGACAGACAGACTGACAGACAGACTGACTGACAGACAGACAGACTGACAGACAGACTGACAGACAGACTAACAGACAGACTGACAGACAGATTGAAAGACAGATTGACAGACAGACTGACAGACAGACTGACAGGCAGACTGATAGACTGACAGACTAACAGACAGACTGACAGACAGACTGACAGACAGACTGACAGACAGACTGACAGGCAGACTGACAGACAGACTGACAGACAGACTGACAGACAGACTGACAGACAGACTGACAGACAGACTGACAGACAGACTGACAGACAGATTGACAGACAAATTAACAGACAGACTGACAGACAGTCTGACAGACAGACTGACAGGCAGACTGACAAACAGACTGACAGACACACTGACAGAGAGACTGACAGACAGACTGACAGACAGACTGACTGACAGACTGACAGACAGACTGACAGACAGACAGACTGACAGACAGACAGACTGACAGACAGACTGACTGACAGACAGACAGACAGACTGACAGACAGACAGACTGACAGACAGACTGACAGACAGACTGACAGACAGACTGACAGACAGACTGACAGACAGACTGACAGACAGACTGACAGACAGACTGACAGACAGACTGATAGACAGACTGAAAGACAGACTGACAGACAGACTGATAGACTGACAGTCTGACAGACAGACTGACAGACAGACTGACAGACAAACTGACAGACAGACTGACTAACAGACTGACTGATAGGCTGACAGACTAACAGACAGACTGACAGACAGACTGACAGACAGACTAACAGACAGACAGACTGACAGACAGACTGACAGACAGACTGACAGGCAGACTGACAGACAGACTGACAGACTGACAGACAGACTGACAGACAGACTGACAGACAGATTGACATACAGATTGACAGACAGACTGACAGACAGTCTGACAGACAGACTGACAGGCAGACTGACAAACAGACTGACAGGCAGACTGACAGACAGACTGACAGACAGACTGACAGACAGACAGACTGACAGACAGACTGACAGACAGACAGACTGACAGACAGACTGACAGACAGACTGACAAACAGATTGACAGACAGATTGACAGACAGACTGACAGACAGACTGACAGACAGACTAACAGACAGACTGACAGACAGACTGACCGACAGATAGACTGACAGACAGACTGACAGACAGACTGACAGACAGACTGACAGACAGATTGACAGACAGATTAACAGACAGACTGACAGACAGTCTGACAGACAGACTGAC